>JASTWR010000413.1:0-153400 GCA_030770355.1 Harpagoxenus sublaevis | reverse complement strand
ATAGATGAATGGAAATTGGAGATTGCTGAAGGGAAAATGGTGGGAGTAATATTTATGGATTTAAAAAGAGCATTTGAAACTGTAGATAGAAGGAGGTTATTAGAAAAATTGTATCAGATTGGGATAAGGGGTAAGGTCTGGGATTGGTTAAAGTCATATTTAAATAGCAGAACACAAAAAGTTAGGTTCAATAATCAGTATTCCAAGTCAATGGTAATAGACCATGGTGTTCCACAGGGGTCTGTGTTAGGTCCGTTGCTTTTTATATTGTATATTAACGACATAATTAGCGCATGTCCGGTGGGAAGTAATGTGAAACTGTTTGCGGATGATACGTTGATCTATGTAATAGGAGAATCTAGTGAGGAACTTAATAGAAAGATGAATAATGCATTTTATGAGATAGAAAAATGGATGAACCTAAATAAACTAAAGTTAAATGCAGGAAAAACAAAATATATGATTGTTCGGAGTAGTAGAAAGGAAGTTAAAGGGCGGATAAGAATAGCATGTATGAATGGCGATGTGTTAGAACGCGTAGAGGTTATAAAATATTTAGGTGTAATGATTGACAGTAAGCTCACTCTTGCCTGAACATTGTGATTATATGATAAAAAAGATAGGTAAGAAAACTAGCTTCTTGAATAGAATAGGTCACTACTTGACACCGTATAGTAGACAAATAGTATATAAGGCGATTATTGCACCGCATTTTGAATATTGTGCAACAGTGATTGTGGGAATGGGTGAGACGCAAATTAAGAAACTACAAGTGGCGCAGAACAGAGCTATGCGAGTAGTTTTGCAATGTAAGAGGAATACCAGAGTAGAACATATGCTGGAAGCTTTGCAATATATGTCAATAAGACAGAGGATATATTATAATACATGTATATTTATGTTTAAGATATTAGGAGGTTATCTACCACTTATATTGAAAAATAGGATAGACTTAGTAGGTGAAGGTAATCAGAGGGAGACGAGACAAAAGGGTAATATAGCTGTACAGTTGCGAAAAACGTGCGAGGCACAAAGGAGTGTTTTTTATAAAGGTACTAAAATGTACAATGATTTACCTGCAGAGGTAAAGCAATGTGATAAAGTAGATAAATTTAAGAGAATGCTGAAAGATTATATTGCACGCAATGTTGCGAGATTGTAAGGTGCTGTATATTTTTATGTATATAAATAGCCGAGAAGGCTAATAAAGATCAATCTCTCTCTCTCTCTCTCTCTCTCTCTCTCTCTCTCTCTCTCTCTCTCTCTCTCTCTCTCTCTCTCTCTCTCTCGGTGAGTACCGCATGTTGCTGCGTTTCCTTGCTCTGGCTTTCGGCGAACTCCATCTCTGCCGTAACTGCCTTCGGGCTGTTTTGTTACAGATTTAAGCAAGTTTTTCGTTGCTTTTTAAGATAGATATTTTATCTTTCTTTCCTTGCAACTGCCGTGCTGGATATCTTGGAGCACAAATTCACTTCTCATTCTAACCTCACTTTTGCCGGATCTTGGGATAGCGCTTGAATTGCCTTCTGATTTTCTCTTGTGGTGACATCTGTGGGCTTCGATACACACCACCAACTGTTACCTTCTGAACTGCCGCTCTGCATTTTGGTTCGACTCCTCGCTGTAGTCACCTCATCAATCATGCCACAATTAAGGAGTGATGACACAACAATTGTGCTGTTACGTCAACTGTTAGAGCAGATGAAGTCGTCCGAAGCGCGATTCTCCGCATTTGTTGAGTCGTCCAATGCGCGATTCTGTGAACTCAACGACAAACTCAACCAGTTAAATAGCCTAGCTATAAGTGTCGACCGCAACAGTCAGCGTATTGCTGAGTTGGAGCAGCAGTGTGCTGCTCTCACGAATGAAGTGCGTGGTTTAAAGAGCAAATTAAAAAGTGAATTAGAAAGTGAATTAAAGAGCGAACTAAAGTGTGAATTAAAGAGAGATCTGAGTGGTCCTCATCTTGTCCCGCAGCCTTCCGCGTCTCGAGTCTTGCGAACATCGGATATTATTATTTCCGGGTTACCGGGTTCTCTGACTGACACATCGGAACAGCTTGTCTCTAGTGTTTTTCGCGCGCTGGGTACACCGCAGCTTGTTTCTGATGTTCTCGAGACTCGAGACGTGGGGGGTAGCGTCGTGTCTGCGAAGTCTGCGAAGCACGGTGTGGCGCCTAGCACTGATTCTGCCTCCGATCGTCCTGTCCCTGCTGTCAGACGGCGATCTATCATTGTTGTACTCAAGTCGCGGCAGATTCGTGACTACATTCTCAGTGCTATGCGCCGTAAACGTCGACTGTCCGTCAACGATGTTTTCTCAAAAGATGTCCCCGGCCATATTTATATTAACGAACTGCTTCCTATAGATATTTACAAATTGTTGCGCCGGACTCGAGTTATAGCCAGGCAGTTATCTTTTAAGCATGTATGGTGCACGCACGGTATGATTTATGTCCGCAAGGTACGTGGCCAGCCTCCCATATTGATTACTTCTGAGGCTGATTTAGCAGGGCTTTAATGACCCTCGGCTGATGCTGGCTGTGTTCCTTCTGCTTCCATGACCTGGCTTCACTTATATATTTCCGACGATCTTGCTGACTCTGACATTTGTGATGGCACATGCTTGTCTCTCTTGTTCACCACTTTATGTAATATGATTTACATGCTTTTTCACTTTACGTTTAACGTGACAATTGCTTTTGGTTTAATGAAAGTTCTACATATGCACATGCGAGCCTCTCTTTTTCACCACTATGAAATATTTAATGATTTATAAGCTTTTTCTCTTTATGTTTAACTTTATAATCGTTTCAGGCTTAAGTAAGTTCTACATTCGTCTAATTTACGTGGTTATACTCGTTCTTTTGTTTGAGAGAGCACAACAACTGAATTCCGTTGATTTATAATTCGCCAGCAGTATTTCAGATAATTTACACTTTTCAACGAAATTCTTAGCTTTACATTCTTAGCTGTATATTTCGCTACTTATTTGTTCTTGCTTTGCGTATTTGGATATTTCCTGCTACTTATTACTAAATTAAACTAAATTACGCGTTGCGTAATTTTAATTTAGTTCTTAAGCTTTACATTCTTAGCTATATATTTCGCTACTTATCAGTCCTTGCTTTACGTATCTGGATATTTTCTGTTACTTATTTTTAGTACTATTTCTTACTACTATTGTATTTCATTGTTTTACTACGTTAACTATTAGTTCTTAAGCTACATATCATGATATTTTCTGCTACTTATATATATAGCTCTTTCTGTTTCTTAAATTTGCTGTATATTTTGCTATTTTCATCTTTTGTTACTATTTTATATTATATTGTATACTTTGCTTATTGTATCTTTGCCCCTTAGCCTATGCTCGGGCATAATAAACAAATCAATCAATCAATCAATCAATCAATCAATCAATCAATCTCTCTCTCTCTCTCTCTCTCTCTCTCTCTACAATCTCAGGCGTGATGAACATATAACTCCGTATAGGCGTCAGTTGGGATGGCTCCGTGTCGAAAATAGGAGACTTTATTTCTTGGGCTGCCAGATGCATCGGGTCCTCCATTTGCGTTCACCATCTTACCTGCGTGAACTCTTTACTGCACCTGATCCATCCCTGAGGAGATCCGAACGACTGGTCACCTCTTCTCAGACCTTCCATCTGCCTGCTCATAGAACGGTTACCTATAGAAACTCCTTTCATATCTCTGCAATCTGTTTCTGGCATTCTCTCCCTGGCAATATAACATCTGCATCTTCTCTTGCATCATTTAAGAGCCTTCTCCGATCATTTCTGCAGGCATCTGAGTCTGACTAAGTCTACCAGCTTTCTTCTGATTCTAATATGTTATTTTTTTTTCTCTTCTTTTTGATTGCTGTTGGTGGGGTGTCAGGCGTTTGAGTGGCAGTATTAAGTCGATTGGCTTTAAGTAGCGTTATTAGTGTTAGGTAGTTTAGTTTTAAGTGCGTTTAGTTTTTAAGTTGTACATTGTTATATGTTATGATTCTTGTTACTTTATACTGAGTATGTTGTAGTTTATGAATTATGTATTTTTTCTGATTTATTGTTACTTTACAGTATAATTGTAACTTGGTATATTGTATCCTTGCCCTACAGCTATGCTTGGGCATAAATAAACATATCTATCTATCTATCTATCTATCTCTCTCTCTCTCTCTCTTTTTCTCTAATAATGACTATTGAATATATCTGATATAGAATTTAATCTAAACATTTTTAGTATTATAACACAAAAATTATATCTGATAGTGACATCCTTAATTAAATGTGCAGTGTAGTTTGTATTATAAATTATTAATTGTCTTATTTTGTTAACAAACTTTACTATACATATATTATCTACTATAACATTCTGCCAATAGCATCGTACATGCCAAATTCTGTATCAAATCTGTTTTTCTTTCGACAAAATTTATTAGCAAACACTGCATAATATGCTCTCGACAAACTTGACTTTGCCTAATATATTCATATTTTGTGTCTTAATTTTTTAAATGATTTATAAATTTATACAAACTACACTGCACATTTAAGGATGTCAAACTCTCAGATATAATTCTTGTAAGTTATAATACAAAAAATATTTACATTTGATTTTATCAGACATAAATGTCAATGTCGATAGTCATTATGGCGTTTGATGTATCTGTAACAAAAAGGGGTGATATCCGTACAAAATTACCTTTTACAAAAAGGTAGAAAAAAAGACGCCAAGCACGCATGGTGTACCTTGAAAAAGTCGAAGTAGTTATCTTTGTACCTCGAAAAAATCCAAATAATATCTTTACCTTGAAAAAATCGAAGTGATATATTCCTTGAAAAAATCGAAGTAATATATTTATTACAAAAAAAAAGAAATGATATCTTTAAATTGCGCCAATTAAATATATATTATATCGAAAAATAACTGTTGTTCTTTTAAAAAATGTATTCCCATTGAAGTGAAAAAATTAATATAAAATGTGAAAAATTTTAGTGAAAAAAACTTGGCGCTGCTAAACATAACAATATATATTAATGAAACAATTTCTATAAATGGAAAAAGTACTTTAAGTTAATGTGTGAAAGTCTCTACATTCACATTGTAATTATTAATTTAATATTTTAAATTAGTTATTTATTGCTTTCAAATATTTTAAAATTTAGCAGCGCCAAGTTTTTTTCACTAAAATTTTTCACATTTTATATTAATTTTTTCACTTCAATGGGAATACATTTTTTAAAAGAACAATAGTTATTTTTCAATATAATATATATATAATTGGCGCAATTTAAAGATATCATTTCTTTTTTTTTTTGTAATAAATATATTACTTCGATTTTTTCAAGGAATATATTACTTCGATTTTTTCAAGGTAAAGATATTATTTGGATTTTTTCGAGGTACAAAGATAACTACTTCGGCTTTTTCAAGGTACATCACGCGTGCTTGGCGTCTTTTTTTCTACCTTTTTGTAAAAGGTAATTTTGTACGGATATACAGTTACTTGACTTTGCAATCTTATGTTTTGCTTAACAATATATCTTAGAAACAATTATTACAATTTATATGGTTATATGAAATAAATATTATATAATTTTACGAACTATATTCAATATTTTCACGTTATAACAACTATATCTTTTATAGTAAAAAGCACTATTCTACTATATTCTTAGTGTACGATTTTTATTATCGACAGGAATATATATGTTGATTCCGTCACAGTATTATCATCACCGTCCTGCGTTATCTCCATCCGCGAATTTAGTGTTTGCTAGGCTCTCGTACAGACTAGACGTTCCGTTGACTGCTCGAAATAAAGTGACAAATATAAGTTACTTGGAGAGTTATTCTTTCTATCAGCGTTCCATTTATTCATCTATATACTAATAATAATTAAACGTAACGCACAATAAAAAAAAATATATGATATAAATATTAGGAATTCTTCTACGTTTACTGCATATCCTAATATTTAATATTTATTGCAAGAATATTCCTATATTTATAAATCCTAATATTTAATTTATTTTTATTTCAAATATATAGTGCATATACTTTAATTTCTGAAAAGGATGTTTCATTCTGTAAAGCCAATAAAAAGATATATACATATGTTGCTCAAAAGAAAATCGGTAATATAGAAATTACAGACGGATGCAGGATTCCCTTAAAGACTGTATTAGGCCCTGCGCATAATAGAGCACATATTATAGATAAGAATAAATATTAAATATTTATAGAAATCGAAATTAGAAATAATAATTATTAAACGTAACACCCACAATAAAAAAAAATATATGATATAAATATTTGGAATTCTCCTACGTTTACTGCATATTCTAATATTTAATATTTATTGCAAGAATATTCCTATATTTATAAATCCTAATATTTAATTTATTTCTATTTCAAATATAATAAGGGTTGCGGTTGCAGGGCACTGTTGCAGTTGAAGTTACCGGTTGACGGTTGCGGATGGATCGATCAGAGCAAAACATTGCAGCAGTGTTCGTATTAAGGGGATCCTGCACCCGTCTGTTTTACCGACATTCGTACTTCTAATCTTTCGTCGCATTAACTTGACAGACTGGAAAATGCTTCTCCACGATTTCATTACATATATCAATAATCCCCGGGAACTCTGATTTTATGCGAAAAACCATAAATTGTTATTTTCTAATAATAATTACAGATTTCCTTACCAAACTTTTATCTCAATATGGCGTCTCAAGTCGTAGACGAGCCGTCAACTCATCATAACATGTACTTCATATAACAGATGCACAGTTTGTACGAACACGAAAATAAGTTTCCCGAGGTTGTAGTACACGAAAGAACATGTAAAATCCTCCAAATCAAAGTTAGAAGTCTAATATAAGAGTACGGTATGAAGTACGATTCGTGCGTATGTGTGCGTGCAATAATCTTGTCTGTCGGGTCTGTCCTTGTCTATACTTTGTCTATGCAAGGACACATATATATCGGCCGGTAACATAGACAATGAATTTATCGACATCGTTGGAGTTTGCCAGTCAGTGCAGGATCCCCTAAGGGGATCCTAAAGTCGTCTGTAGAACTCTGTTTTACCCTTTTTTCTTTGGGCGGATAAATCTTTGAATTGGCTTTATAGAATCGAAAAACTCTTTTACACAATTAAAGTACGCATAAAAATGAAGGGCGCTCTAGACGAGTATTTATCAAAATCAAAAAAAAGTTAAAAATCACACTTATTTTTGGCACGTACAGCTGTCACCTAACGACAATAATCGATGATTACAAAAATTGTACAGTTAATTCATGCAAAAGGGTCCTAGAGCGCCCTAGGGACAACATGTAGGAACAATATCATGCAAGTAGAACTAAGATTCAAAGCGTAGAAAAAAAGATTTATCCGCCCAAATTTTACAAATGCAAATACACAAGCTGAATAACAAGAAGAGCAGTGTTGCGTGAAACAGTAGCGTCCGGATCTTGTCAGAGATGGCGCTGCCTGCAATCTGACAAGGACAGATATATCGTAGAGGTATCCGTTAGACAAGGACAGGTATAGCACGGTAACACAGAAAACATAGTAAACGATCGAAATTATCGATTATTTTTAGTTCCGTGCTAGATCGTGGCGCTGTCACGTTGGAGTTTGCCTGTCACTTTAGGATCCCCTTAAGGGGATCCTGCAGTGACAGGCGAACTCCAACGATGTCGATAATTTCGATCGTCTAAGTTACCGACCGACATAGATCTGTCCTTGTCTAACGAGTATCTATACGATATATCTATCCTCTTCAGATCAAGGATAGACAAGGTTATAGGTTATATAATCTTTTAAGCAGCATATCTTTTTTGTTACGTGTCTGAGCCTAATTCTAACTACGGTATGTTATTTCTTCATGTTATCCGTTGTCCAGGCTGGTCTCATTTTGTAACAACAAATTGTAAAATGTTTATATAAAGCAAATGTTGTCATGACTTGGTGTGAGAGTAGGTAACGAAAATCTGCATTTCTGAAATTATTTTTGTTCTCGGCATAAAATCGACCAGCGTGGACATCATTAGTGCATATACTTTAACTTCTGAGAAGGATTTTTCATTCTGTAAAGCCAATAAAAAGATATGTTACTTCAAAAGAGACTCGCGAAGACTCGCGTTCTATCGGTAATACAGACGGGTGCAGGATCCCCTTAAGGGGATCCTAGAGCCGTCTGTACCACCGACGGAGATGTGATTTTCGCACAGCTACCAGTTTTTCTTGGATTTATAGAATTAAAAATTCTTTTCCAGGATTAATGTATAAACGCAAACGGATACGACTCTGGTCGTGTTTTCGTTAAAAAAGAAAGAAAATTTATTATATAAAAAATTTTTTTTTTTAATTCAAAGACAATGCTTTAAAATTTAAATTTTTGTTTTTGGTAAGGCACAATAATACTGCTTTATGTCTCAAAACTTCCAAACGTTGGCACTTCGTACACACGTTTAAAACTTGAGACACAAGACAGTGTCTTGTGCGTTACTAAAAACAAAGATTTAAAGCATAAAATATTGTCTTAAAATTAAAAGTCAACCTTTCTGCTCAGGTCCAGGGGCTCGATTCCTGAATTCATTCGCAAGAGAAAAGTATGAGCAAATTCTGTTTTTACATAAACATTCAAGTTGATTGGTTAAAAGCCATGCGATAGCCAATTGATTTGCAACTTTTCTATGTAAGAGCAGAATTTGCGCATACGTTTCTCTTGCAAGTAAATTCAAGAATCGAGCGTCTGACTGTATGCTGATGCCATCTCGGTAAACCATTAAAATATAGTAACAGCCAAAGTGAGGGGTAGTAAGCTTGGATGATAACTCTGCATGATAAGCAGAGAGAAACCTGAGAGCGTGTGCGCTCGATAAGGGTCCTGGCACATATAAAAACTTAAAGTCAAGTATTTTCGAAAACTCAAGATAGCTATTGGTCAATTTGCTTACTGCATAAGTCTTATTGCTTAAGTTTTTTATATGCCACTAGCTGGTTACCCGGGCTTCGCCCGGGCGTCGTTTTTCTTCAAACGACTTAATTTATGTTTCAATATCCATATTGTGGACAAACATAAGGTGTGTGTCGGGTGGTTGATTTAAAGGCGGTAGTTTATCTTTTCCGTTTGAACAACACATTTCACGTGCTGAAGTGTTAAAATTTTTTGCTTGACAATGATCACATATTGCATCCATTTTTCCAATTATTATTCTCAGAATAAATTGATATTCGTAATTTGAATTATAACTAAATGCCTTTAATTTAAAATCGGACCGCATAAATGTTTTCCTTGATTGAACATATTGTAACCGGTCTTTTTCTACTCGAGTTTCACGCTATTGAGTCATTTCCGGTTTTCCGATATTTCACTTACCGATCAGCGACTTCATCCTTTGGCTTTTGCCGGGCGTTTTTTCGGGAATTTTGAGATTGTTTGCTTGCATGTAACGTAATTCGTTGTCTTCCGCAAATGCCACATATTTACAATATTTTTTGTAAAAAATATTGCAAAAGTTTGATTTGAGATTGAAATTAAATTTAAATAAGAAATAGTATTCAACAAATACTGTAATCATCCCTTGGTTTTTCCGGGCGTTTTTTCGGGAATTTCGAGATTGCTTGCTTGCGATGTACACAGAACGATATTTCACTTCAAAAACGCCCGGGAAAACCAAGATAAAATCGGTAATCGGTAAGCAAAATATCGAGGTTCTATGTATGTACATCGCGAATAGGCAATCTCGAAATTCCCGAAAAAGCGCCCAGGAAAACCAAGGGATAAAATCGCTGATTGGTATCGAGGTTCCGTAGTAGCCCATGTTTTGCGCAAAGATGTAAAGAGTAACTGAGCAAAAGTTAGTTTAGATTGGTCGAATCTATTCGACGAGTTACTCTTTACATCTTTGCGCATAAGATAGGTTACTACGGAACTTCGATACCGATCAGCGATTTTATCCCTTGGTTTTCCAAGATAAGAGTGTATGAAGAACAGAGACATACAGACAAACAAACAGATTTAAAAAACGCCCGGAAAAACCAAGGGATAAAATTGGTAATCGGTAAGTAAAATATCGAGGTTCTATGTACACCGCGAGTAAGCAATCTCGAAATTTCCGAAAAAACGCCCGAAAAAACCAAGAGATAAAATTGCTGATCGGTATCGAGGTTCCGTAGTAGCCTATGTTTTGCGCAAGGATGTAAAAAGTAACTGAGCCAAAGTTGGTCCAGATCGGTCGAATAGTTTAAAAGTGTATGAAGAACATACAGACATACATACAGACATTCTATTTTATATATATAATAGATGACTCTAATGGTACATGGTCGGTAGTATGGTTCATGTCCGAACTACTCATTGTCAGATAGTACGTTTTCCTCTTCACCCCTTCGCCCTGTAGATTTTTGGCTCCAAGATGGAGCCACAGTACCACAATTGCACTCCTAATGGCTGTACTTTGTATTTTTGTAATAAAATAGAGGATGAGTCAGCCAAGGACTCATCAGTAATGCTAAATTTATAGGTTTGACACAGTGACACAGTCTCGTTGCCTGTTGCATAGCGATCGAAAACGCACAAGAGCAAAACAGAAACCAGAAGAGCAGAAAGGCCGAAGAAGGCGTATATGTGTGCGCTCGCGGACCGCGGTACTAGACTAGCTTTACTTTCTTTCCCGAGCGCTTTGCCACACTGCCACCTATTTCTATATATTTTATATGTATTTTATACAACATATTTTATACAGCAGGTGTACGATACGACACAGCAGAGTTGACACTTCGATCTGCAAAATAAATGTGAAATCCATATATTACAGGAATGCCAAAAAAATTAACATTTAAGCTATTTCAGAAAATAATTGCTACGTGCGTTGAATCTTCTATTTGATTTTCAAGTAAATTTTTTATAGAATTTATGAGAGAGAGTGAGAAAAATAGAATCTTCTTTTTAAATATAAATTTAATAGAATTTCTCAATTAGTAAGTTTTTTTTTAATTACGTAATATCGCAGTCGCCTTCTCCTTTCCTATATTTTTCCGCGGTAACTCTTGCGTGGAACTTCCTTGGCGCATAACACTCGCGAATACATGATCACGTGCAATCGCGCGCATCGATCATCGAGATACAACGCTTTGCATTGGCATTCCCGACGATACGTGACGCGCAATTTATCAAAAGAAAGGTCAACGCAAGAAAAAGAGATTGATGCACGGAGTTGAGTTTCGGCTGGATTTTGGTTTCGGCCGAAATATAGAAAGGGAGTTTCGATGACGTAGCCGAAACTGTATCTTTCACAGATTTCCCAAAGATTTGTTAAAAATATATTGCTTCCTCATAGACCCCACCAGCACACGAACGACGGGCGAACGTTTGGAGAACGATTTCTCGTTTGGATCGCGGGTAATCGTCCGCCCTCCGAACCAACCGAACGAAAATCGCCGAGCCGCGCGAAGATGCTCGAGCGAAGGTCGTCTCGCACGCCGCCTGAACTTTGCGAGGTTGTTCGGAATGACCGAATGAATTACCGATATAAAAATATAACCGATATAAAAATATAATACCGATATAAATTAATAATAATAAATAATTAATAATTAATAATAATTAATTTAATAGATAATAATAATAATTATGGTAATACTGAAGGAGACGGTCCTCCTCACCGATTTCGATGAAATTAGGCTTAATCGATTCGTTTTTGCTTAAAACGAAAGAATCTGGCAGAAAAAAGCGTCGCTCTGCCCCGCGAAGCGAGATATTAAAGCGTCGTCTACAATAGTCGCAGTCGCGGTCGCGGTTGCAGTCGCGGTCGTCTAGACGGTCGCAGTCGTCTAGACGGAAGCGTAGTCGCACAAATTGAATTGGACAGAGAAAACCTTAACCTAAACTGAAGGATCTCGCAAACGTGCCAAAATCTGTCATGTGCGTGTGATGTGTGGAAATGTAATCTTGTGTAATTTGAAACCCACCCTTCTTTTTAAAAGTGTCTGCTTCCTGATTGGCCAATCGTTACTCTTCTTGCGACTTCGTAGACTGTACTTTCTATTGCGACTACGCTTCCGTCTAGTCGACTGCGACCATCTAGACGACCGGGACTGCGACCGCGACCGCGACCGCGACTGTACGACTTTTTATTGTAGACGACGCTTAACTGGTAAAGTTGACGACTATCAGGCTATGAGACCTGTCATACCGACGAGATGTAGCGACTGTGACCATGCCCCGCGCTTTCCGCGGCTACATACGCATGTTCCGTAGGCGTATGTAGCCGCGGGGAACACAAACACACACACGCGGGAGGATGCAAGGGGGGGCCATCGGCCCCCCTCCCGCACCCCCTCCACCGGTAGGCAGGGTGGATCACGCTTTACAACTTAGCATAGGTTAGTGACGCGCTTTACAAGTATGTGCTTTGTATGTGCTTCAAAACTTACAAAGCGCATACTTATAAAGCGCGCCGCTAACCTATAGGTTGGTGACGCGCTTTATAAGTATGCGCTTTGTAAGTTTTGAAGCACATACAAAGCACATACTTGTAACGCGCGTCACTAACCTATGCTAAGTTGTAAAGCAAGGTCCACCCTGCCTATATTGGCGAAGGGGGTGCGGTAGGGGGCCGAAGACCCACCCTATAGTCGTTAACTTTAACAGTTAATATCTCGCTTCGCGGGGCAGAGCGACGCTTTTTTCTGCCAGATTCTTTCGTATTAAGCAAAAACTAATCGATTAAGCCTAATTTTATCAAAATCGGTGAAAAGGACCGTCTCCTTCAGTATTACCATAATTATTATTATTAATAATAATTATTATAATAATAATTATTAATAATAATAATTATTAATAATAATAATTATTAATAATAATTATTATTAATAATAATAATTAATAATAATAATAATAATAATTTATTATTAATAATTAATTAATAATATTACTGATATAAAAATTTTCCCTTTCTCTTTACTCCTGCGCGCTTTATTCGCTGCAGTGATTGTGCATGCAAAGCGACGCTGCGAGGGGGGGGGGGGGGCCGAGCCCGATCGTCTATTTACGACTGTCTACAACATTCTACGAATATTTTTTATGAGAATGTAGTAAATGGTAGAAGTTGTAGATTATTGTAAAAATCACAACTACGATATTTACAACTTTGTACAACATTCTAGGAATATTTTTATGATCAAATGTTAGTTTATTGTAGAAGTTGTACATGTTTATAAAAACAATATATATCAGCCGATTTTGATCAAATTGTTTTGGCATCAAGAGTTGCTTCTTCCTATGTTACCTGTGTTCAAAACTGTAAAAATTTTGACTAAAATTAAGAAGCCATCACCATATGAGAGCATGCAGACAGTCAACGATTCGATATCGATCGACATCGATTCGATGACTATCTGCATATTTTTATATGGTAAAAATTTTTAGTTTTGAACACAGTAGGTTATAAAGAAGCAACTTTTAATGCCAAAACGATTTGATCGAAATCGGGTAATTTTCGATGTTAATTTCGATGTCGATAAGTCATCGATTCGATATCAAATCGATGACCGACATCAATTTTGTAAGAAATATATATATACATGTATATTAAGCCGACCCTATTAAAAGGGTAATAATAATATAGCTGACACCTTCCGTACGTCTGCTAACAATAAGTGTAACATATGTATGTAGACAATACGAAACGTCTTCATCAATCAATGTTGTAGCACAGTGCGGAAGGTGACTGACTCAAGATCCAGGGGTTCCAGGTTTAAATCCAGCGGTGGACGTAAGCAAATTTTCTAAGTACAATATAAATTTATTTAGTTAAGCTTGTACGTAATCAAGATTTTCAGCAATAAAATAATGGTTTACGAGAAGTAAATTTTATATTTTATTTTGCAACGTATTTTCAAACGTTCATGAAACGTTCATGCAAACGTCAGACGAACGTTTTTGTGGTGGCAGTTCCGAACTGTTTTCGAACGGCTCAGGTTCGAACGTTACCTGAACGTTTTACCGGCGTGCGTGTGCTGGTGGGAGAGGAAGCTTTGTTTTCGTGAAAAAATTTTTTTTTTGGTTGCCGCTGCCAATGTGTTCAGAATGTTCTAAAACGTCGAAAAATTGCATTTAAAAAAATGTCCGTATGTGTGTGTGTGTGTGTGTGTGTGTGTGTGTGTGTGTGTGTGTATGTGCAGATTTGATGCCTGTGGTTGCTCTAACTTCCGCAAATATTGAGATATCGGGCTGTCTTTTTTTTAATTGATAGAGTATCATTCAAGGAAGGTTGGTATTGAATTTGGCGATGATCGGTAAAGGGGTTCTTTAAAAAAAAAAAAATTTGAAGTTTTTAAAAATGTCTGTGGTTGCTCTAACTTCCGCAAATATTGCGATATCGGGCTGTTTTTTTTTAATTAATAGAGTATTATTCAAGGAAGGTTGGTATTGAATTTGGCGATGATCGGTAAAGGGGTTCTTTTTTTAAAAAATTTTGAATTTTTTTAGAAATGTTCATGGTTGCTCTAACTTTTTTTTAATCAATAAAGGGTAATTATGCAGTAATACGGACCACCCTCCGATGACCTTGACCTTGACGTATGTTGTCAAGGTCACCCTCCTGAGTGACCTTCAGAAGGTTTTAGCCGTCGCTCGTAATTTGTTAAAAAGTTAATAACAAAAAAAGTTCAAAAAATATAGCAGTTATTTTGAGTATTGAAAGGCATAAACGACCTTGACTTTGACATATATTGTCAAGATCACCCTCCTGAGTAACCTTCAGAAAGTTTTAGCTGACGGTTATTGTTTATTAAGAAGTTATAAACAAAAAAAGTTTGGTAGAGAAAATTATTTAAAGCAGTGAATTGTTGGTATATTGAAAGGAAAGTTACCAACTATTTTCTGCTTTAAATAACTTTCCTCTCAATATACCAACAATTCACTGCTTTAAATAATTTTTCCCACCAAAACTTATAAACAAAAAAAATTTGGTGGAAAAAATTATTTAAAGCAGTGAATTGTTGGTATATTGAAAAGAAAGTTACCAACTATTCTCTGCTTTAAATAACTTTCCTTTCAATATGCCAACAATTCACTTCTTTAAATAATTCTCCCCACCAAAAAAAAATTTTTTTTGGGTATACTATAGGTTAGTGACGCGCTTTAAAAGTATGTGCTTTGTAAGTTGAAGCACATACTCTCTATTTTCTGCTTTAAATAACTTTCCTTTCAATATACCAACAATTCACTGCTTTAAATAATTTTCCTTCGTTCATGTACTATTTCCACATAAATATCAGTCATTTATGTCTATTAGTACTCAAAATTACTGCTACATTTTTCAAACTTTTTTTGTTAATAACTTTTTAACGAATAACGAGCGACGGCTAAAACCTTCTGAAGGTCACTCAGGAGGGTGACCTTGACAACATATGTCAAGGTCAAGGTCATCGGAGGGTGGTCCGTATTACTGCATAATTACCCAATAAAGTATCATTTAAGGAAGGATAAAATTGAATTTAGCGATAATCGGTAAAGGGCTTCTTTCTTTATAAAATTTTGAATTTTTTAAGAAATGTCCTTCTGATTGCTCTAACTTCTGTAAATTTTGAAATATTGGGCTATTTCTAATTTTATTATATTCTTCAGTTTTTTCTACCCCTATTTCATATATAATTCTTTAAGATTTGGTTGATTAGACTCATGTTTATGTATGGACGGATTCCTCGAAATTTTAAATGTCGTTAACTCAAAAACTAATCAACTAAATCTTAAAGAATTATATATGAAATAAGGGTAAAAAAGACTGAAGAATTATATATGAAATAGGGGTAGAAAAGACTGAAGAATATAGTAAAATTAAAAAAATTGCCAATATTTTAAAATTTTAACTTTTAAGGGCTACATCTCAAGTCTCAATAATTGAGACTTTTCTTAAATTAATGTTTGTTTACAATTTAATATTAATTATTGGTAACTTTTCTAATTTTATTATATTTTTCTTGGCCATGAGAGTCAAACGCGGTACTTGGTGCGTATTTTTAATCACAACTGATTAAATTTCGAGATACAAGATCCGATATTCCGTAAGTTTCCAACATATTAACTGCGCGCCAATTATTTGTCGGACTTTAAACACAGCTATAATCGGCGCGCAGTTAATATGTTGGAAACTTACGGAATATCGAATCTTGTATCTCGAAATTTAATCAGTTATGATTAAAAATACGCACCAAGTACCGCGTTTGACTCTCATGCATTTTACTCTTATTTCATATATAATTCTTTAAGATTTGGTTGATTAGACTCAGCTCTATAAGGCTTTTATGTATGTACGGATTCCCAGAAATTTTAAATGCCTTTAACTCAAAAACTAATCAACCAAACCTTAAAGAATTATATATGAAATAGAAGTAGAAAAGACTGAAAAAATATAATCAAATTAGAAAAGTTGCCAATAATTAATACTAAATTGTCCAAAAACACTAATTTATGAAAAGTCTTAATTAGAATATAATATATAAACTAAAGAATATAATAGAATTAGAAAAATTAACAATATAATTAAAAAGTGTGCAAATTTTATATTTAAAACTGCACCCCCTGCATGAGAAGTTGAGAATTGATATCTCTCATGTGGAGAAAACTGGTCTGGTTTTTAATTATATTGATGAATATAATTAAAGAATAATAATACCTATAAAACTATATTTTTTAAATGTATACTTACAATGTGCAATAAAACTATGATTTCACTATAAATTTTTAACGTCTACTTTTTAAAAAAGTATGTCAATCGAACTCGAATGAAAATCAGAGAGAGAACTAATTTTTATCTTATAATTTTACTCTTATTTCATATATATGATTCTTTAAGATTTGGTTGATTAGACTCAGCTTTATAAGGTTTTTATGTATGTACGGATTAACCGAAATTTTAAATGCCTTTAACTCAAAAACTAATCAACCAAATCTTAAAGAATTATATATAAAATAGAAATAGAAAAGACTGAAAAAATATAATCAAATTAGAAAAGTTGCCAATAATTTTTAGAAATGCCCGTGGTTGCTCTAACTTGCAAATTTTGAAATATTGGGCTATTTCTAATTTTATTACATTTTTCAGTCTTTCCTACCTCTATTTCTTGTATAATTCTTTAAGATTTTGTTGATTAGACTCAGCTTTATAAGGTTTTTATGTATATACGGATTACCCGAAATTTTAAATGCCTTTAATTCAAAAACTAATCAACCAAATCTTAAAGAATTATATATGAAAAAGGGGTTGAAAAGACTGAAGAATATAATAGAATTCGAAAAAATTGCCAATATAATAAAAAAGTGTGTAAATTAAAAACTTGCACGTTGTTTCTTCATCATTTTTTCCGTTTATATACAACTGAAGAACTGATCAATCAAATCTTAAAGAATTATATATGAAATAGGGATAGAGAAGACTGAAGAATATAATAGAATTTGAAAAAAATTGCTAATATAATAAAAAAGTGTGTAAATTAGAAACTTGCACGTTGCTTCTTTATCATTTTTTTTTGTTTATATATAACTCAAGAACTGATCAACCAAATCTTAAAGAATTATATATGAAATAAGGGTAGAAAAAATCTAAGAATACAATAGAATTAGAAAAAATTGCCAATATATTAAAAAATGTGTGCAAATTAGAAACTTTTGCACATTGTCCTATGTTTAGATTCCTTGAAATTTTAAAAGGCTCAAGAACAAATTAACAAAATATTAAAGAATAGTATATGAAATAAGGGTAGAAAAGACTGAAGAATATAACAGAATTAGAAAAAAATTGACAATATAATTGTATCTCAAGAATTGATCAACCAAATCTTAAACAATTATATATGAAATAGGGGTAGGAAAAACTGAAAATTATAATAGAATTAGAAAAAAACATTATCAATATAGTAAAGAACTTTTCCGAAATAAGTTTAGATTGGGATTACTGAGCTGACCTTCTATCAATTCACTTTATTGTTACTTTATAAGTTGCTGGTTTTTTTCTTTAGTCTTTTCTACTCCTATTTTATATATAATTCTTTAAAATTTGGTTTATTAGATCCAGTTTTATAAGGCTTCTATGTATGTACGGATTTTCCGATATATTAAACGTCTGTAACTCAAAAAGTAATCAACCAAATTTTAAATATATTTTTCAGTCTTTTTTACCTCCATTTTATGTATAATACTGTAAGATAAAAAATATTGACATAATATTTACTTTTTGTTTTAGAAAGTTTGTTATTATTGAAATAATATGGTCATGATACTACGGATAGTGTATATCTACACTGAAAAAAAAAGCATATGTTAAAGTAATAATTACTTTATAAATAAATTAATTACTCTAATAGTGCCGAGTAAATATTTACTAAAAATAGAAATACAAGTCGCTACATGCAATAAGATATTTGCTTTAAATATTGCAATTAGACGTTTACTATATGAAAAGTATAACTTTAATCACTTAAAAGTAATTTATAATATTAAAAATATTTAAATTTTTGATTTTAGAAATCATGTAAGTAGGTAAGTACTAAATAGAAATATCAAAATTTAAAATAATACGTTTCTTTAATGGAAAGCAATAATTACACAATAGTAAACACTTCTCTTAAGTTTAAAAAAATTTACTTTTACATTCAGCAATTTATTTACAGAATAACATATTACTATAGTTTTAAATTTGTATTTTGAGTGGCAAGTGTGGAAAACCACGAATTATGTCGCGCGTGAAGTTGCCGCATGAGCCGAAGGCTTATGGTGCATTAACACGAGTACGATTGTGAATGCACCATAAGTTGAGGCGAATGCGGCAACCTCACGCGCGACGTAATTCGTTGTCTTCCGCACATGCCACATACAATATTTTTTGTAATGCCTGTCGCAAAATTCCGATTTGAGATTAAAATATTTTGTTTCAAATAGGTCGAACAAAGATAAAGAAATCTTAATTAAATCAAGTTTAAATCTAAATAAAACCAAATCTAAATAAAAAACTAAAAACTAAAAAATATAATAGAATTAGAAATAAAACGCTATCTTAAATATTGAGAAGACTATAACGTAAAACACACTTAAAGAAAAAATTCTCCGAAATTTCAAACGTCTGTAACTCCAGAACTAATTAACCAAATCTTAATTAATTATATATGAAATAGGGGTAGAAAAAACTAAAAAATATAATAGAATTAGAAATAAAAAGCTATCTCAAATATTGAGAAGACGTTATAGCGTAAAACACACTTTAAAAAAAAAATTCCCCTAAAATCTATACCGGTCGACCGATTCCAATAAAATTTTAGGAGGACATACTTTCTATGATACTCTAATTGTGTGCAAAATTTCAACCCGGTATCTAAAAAATTGTAGAAGTAGATGTTTGTACAAAAATCCGTACACACATACACACACACATACATACATACTTCCGGACATTTTTTACTAATACGATTTCTCGACATTGTGGAACATTCTGAACCTATTTCTTTTAAAATCTCGAAACATTTTTTTTCCACCATCACAAAACTTTCTCTATAAGGAAGCAAAATTGAAAATAAATTCAAATAAGATAGTTTCGCACTTCTTGACAATTTATCAAAATATGTCATTAAGACATTTTTCGAAAATAAGGTTGTATTTTTAGATGCTCTCCATTCCATAAAATTTTTCATAAATATTCATATATTTATCTCTCCTGGGCCATTTTTATAAGACAAAAATCGCTAGACAGTGTAATTTTTAATCGATCATAATACATTTTTTTATAATTTACTCGTTATATATTTCTCTACAATCGCATCGTGCCTTTTTTAAAATTAAGGCTTTAATTCAAAATGGCAAACCCAACATGGTTGTTAGAAATATAGAAACTGCAAGAAATTAAATATTCTTGCACCAGACTAAGTATAGGTATACAAGTTTTAGGGATCTCTAATAACATATAGGTATCTGTAGTAAAGATTGTAAATTATTTCTACTGAAAACGGCCGAAATGTTTTACGATTTGATATCTTCACAATATCAATGCATTCAGATAGCATTTTTGCTTACTTACGTATTTTAGTACGTCTGTAAATTTCGAAGTTAAGCTTGAAAATATTGCTGCCAAAATAGCAAACCATAATTATAATATGTAAAAACAAAGATATAGATTAAATTTTGTTATTTGGTTTTAAATGATTTATCAATAACGTAATATTCAAGCCTTTTATCATCAAAGTATTAGATGTAACAGATGTAATTTTGTTTATTTTTTGTAGTTTTGTATTTTTTTGTATTTTAATATTGTGTGTATTTTAATTGTATATATAATCAAAGAATTCTTTGATCAAAAAGAACATTTGGAAAAAAACGTCGCAGCCGCTTTATTTTGGGCTTATTGGTAATTGGAAACGATGAATTTCTAACTTTAAATTGACGTTTACATGATAGATTTCCTCTCGTTCTTTAATTGCTTTTTAATTGCTATATCGAGATGAATATAAACGCGTAAATTGCTCAATTTTCGCGCGCCGTCGGGCGTCATCGCTAGTAGTGTATACTTATGTGTAATTTGTATACTCATGTATTTAATTGACTACCGTATTGTTTTATTTATTTTATTATATTAGCGCGTAAAACCTTGACAGATTTCGCGTTTAACCTTTAATAATATTGCGCTGAAGATGACCCAAAAAAAGGGTCGAAACGTCCGCAAATTTTTCACCGCGCTTGGCTCTTATGCCTCTTTCTTTTTTATATGATTTATTCAAGAGGGCCTTTATATACTTGAATTTATGTAATTTGATTTCCGCTGGTAGTTTAAGTAGCTATACCTATGTAATTAGATTTTCGTTTTGACCTTCGATTCGGACGGCCTCACCGCTCATAAATAATTTATACAAAACGAAAACTTTATCGCAAATTCGCTTCGTATCTCGCTCGGCATTTTAGGATTTACATCTAAATTGTCGAGTTTTTTTCACATGAAAAATGCTCGACTCGGCATTTAATATTTCGCGAATCACATTTTCTTGTTTTCCGCAGTCCTTCGTTTTCGATAATTAAGGCCTAACATTTTTATCGCGTCTCCACCTAAAATTGTATCTCATTTTTTAAGGTCTGACACAACCTCAAATATCAATCCGCTCCGTCGGCTGTGTGATCTTTGAACGTAACATTTTCGGTTTAATCTATCCCAATATCTCTAACGCAGAACTGTTTAGACTCTCGTAACAATTATTTCGAGCTTTTACAATTAAGTCCAACGAAACAAACTTGGATTTTATTAAACTAATCGGACTCGCGGCATGTGGTTGTCTTTGATTTGTATTCGTGATTTAACTCGTTAAATTTACTTGTGATTTGTACTATAATTAATAAATTGTATAATTGTAATTATTAAAACACGATGAGATACATTAACTTCGCCAGAAATAAATAATCAAATTAAATTTCTTAATCGACGAAGCTGGCACTCCTGACGGTCACAATCGTCAGGATACTGTAAGTAGACCGAGAATCCGGTCCTTCTATCGAAACGCTTAAATTTAAGCACCTTAAATTAAGATGGAAAAATTCCCTCTCCCTTCCCTAATTAAATCGATATCGATTTAATATTAAAATCACTGTAAAAACTTATTGCGAAAAATATTACCCCAGCCAGGGTTCGAACCTGGAATCTCCCGCATTCCGTTCGGGCGTCTTAATTATGCTGTAATTATTAAATTAATGTTACTCACCTGTAAACTTATACGCCTCAGAAATTTGTTGTCGTTTTCCGCCACTCTACGACGTTGATAATTTACGCCTACGTGTGCCGTCGCTTCCCGCGGCTTCCGACACCGTGGTCATCCGCTTCTTTCGCAGGCAATCTAACGTTTTGTCGTAACGCCAAATCCTTGTCTGAAACTGTCTACGTAACTTCAATTTTGCAGGCCAATGTGGTCAAAAATATCCTGCATCTTATTAATTAGTTCGCCCACTAAGTTTCTAGGTTCTATAGGCTCCGACCTCGAATAAAATCACTGCACTCGTTGCTCACGCAGTTATCAAGTTTATGTTGCGCGAATTTATTTGAGCTGTTTCCGCCACTTAATTTTACACACAGAACGTATCTCTTGTCCCAGCGAATTTATTCAATAACTCACTCAAGTCTTTACCTGCCGTCGCGTCACGTCATTAAACTTGCGTTCGTGGTTGTCATCGGCGAAGCAGCATTTTGCGTATCTGAATCAACGTTTTTTTTTTCCGCACAAGCTCCAGTTTCCATCTCAGATCGCGCTCTCGCCTCATTAACTTAAATTCTTTTCGAAGTATCACCACTTTTCTCTACACCACCGATAACTCCTCCTCACCGACCGTCTCCTCGTTTACTCTAGCACCTCGCCGTCGCAGTCCTCAGCTCGCGAGTAGTATGCCTCCGCATCAGAGATGTTAGATTTAAGCTACAAAGTTTTTCCTCTTTCATTTACGTACACAAAGACGCTGTTGTCTATTATACGACGTGTTGCAGAACCGTCCTTACCGCTTCGGAGTAGCCGATGTAGGTTACGAAAGATGAAATTTATTAGTTTGTTAATGACTCGGAAATTGCTTATAACCTCATCATCATCTTACAATTAATTATAACATCTATGACAGATGTGTCGTAATCCATTTTGATGGATGGTTGTGGGAAGAAATTAGCACAGTAGTTTCCCTTTGTTTTCTGTATTTTTGTTCATAGGGGTTACACATATACATATAGCAATTGTAATGCATATACATATATACAAATTGTAATGAACAATATTATCTCATGACATAATAAAAATTAATTAAAATAATGTTAGTTCTTGTTCGTACTTTTGCTCCAATTCTATCGCTTCAGATTCAAATTTCTTCATCATATTGTTCATTTCCTCTGATGTCTATGTACTAACTGATGCCTACAAAGGGGCGAGAGGTGTCCGGGGCGAAGCCCGAGTAACAAACTAGTTTGCTATATGTGCACGCGGACCAACAGCGTCTCTTTCAAAGTTCCGAAAAACGGAGCCCAGTTTCTCCGCATGAGAATCCCCTCTTTATTTCTATACGATGGGTGCGGTTTGAGATATAACATACACACGTACAAACATTCATTCACGGAAATTTACACACACAGATGCGGACAGGTACACAATAGGGGGCTGCGCACAATGAAAAGAATAGGGAACAGGGAATAAGTAGGGAACAGTTCAATATTAACATATGCACATTGCATAAAAAATATATATAATAAAATTTCATCACTATTGCTCAGCGCTATTTCTCCGTTCTTCTATTTTATGTTAATAAATTACATATTTTAATGAATTTTATATGTTAATATTGAACTATTTCCTATTCTCTGTTTCCTGTTCCCTATTCCTTTCATTGTGCGCAGCGCCTAAAGCAACTAGAGGTAAGTTACCTTAGTATGCTATATCGTAGTCGCTGTAAAATGTGAGAAATATGATTCAAACATAATTATAAATTAATGTTATTGAAATTTAATAAAATTTGTTTAATTTTTCATTAAACTGGCAGTAACGCTAATAAACTCTCCTATACGGATTGATGCTTCAACATCGCAAAATGTGAGGGTGGAAAATATATCCACGAAAGAATTTTCAGAAAATTTCGCGCAGAGCTTTGAAAATGCCAAGCATTCTCAGGTTTGTAAAGTTCGCATCCCAAAATGCGAATGTTACAAACGCTGTAAAATGTGATAAAAACGATTCAAACATAATAATAAATTAATATTTTTCAAATTTACTGCCGCTACAATTCTCTTTATATTTGCCTTGAAACCAACTTTGATGTATCGTATTGTATAAAAAAGCATATAGGTATATTTAAAAAATCAAAGTGGAAAAGCCAGACTCTGCAAATAAAAATTTTACAAAAAACTGCAATTCGGCAAATTAGTTATAGCCTCGTCGTTTAGTTTATCTCACACCCTCAAAGAAGATTTCTGATAACTAGACGAAAAATATTCTTGACACATTTAATCTCATCACAACCTGAAGTAGTATAAAAATTAAACAATATTTAGATTAAATCAATAATTCCTATATTCTCCTCTCTCAAATAAAATAAGATTTACTTATTATCTTGAGACAAGAGTAACATACATAAATTTAAGCTTATATATTCTTGCATCTAGAATAATTTTACGCGATGTTAACGCCATAATATTTGGCGCAATGTGTGCTACTGTCTTCTGTCTGCGCCAAACCTCGCCCAACGTCGTGTGGTTGCGCGGATCGCGACTTCGCGTATTGATAATTGTCGTCCCGCATTAATTTCTCGTTGTCGCCGCGTAACGTAAAAAAGTATGCGTCGTGCAACACCGGGAGTGCAAAGTGCCGCGCGATCGTCACATCGAGACGATTACCGTGACCGCAATTAGTCGTGTTTTTCTGTGTTATACTTCAACATCCATTATAACACACACATAAGGGATCTGAAATATATAACTATAGAAAAAATATTAAAGAATATGGGGAGATCTTATTTCTTATTTCGAATCTTATTTCTCAAGTATATTGTCGAATTGTACATGCATGATTATAATGAAACGTTACTATAAATAATATCTCTGTTTTTGCTCGTAAAAAACCTTTACTCTATTCTATCATAAAAATGATTTCGAAAGAATAACATAAGACCTGCCAATCTACAAATTTTTTTTGCAACATTGGGAGCAAAAACGCAGGTATTATTTGGTAACGTTTTATTTATGCAGAATTGGACAATGCACTTGAGAAATAAGATTCGAGATAAGACATCTCCCCCCATATCCTTTAATATTTCTTTTATAGTTATATATGTATATTTCTGATCCATTAAGTGTTATAATGATGGATGTTAAGTATAGCACAAGAGAAACACGACTAATTGCGATCACGGTAATCGTCTCGATACGACAATCACACGGAATTTTGCACGGCACTCCCGATGTTGCAAGAATAGAATAAGATTTCAGATCGGTATATTGTTAAATTAAGAATATTATGAGATTGCCACATTTGAATCTATTTGAGAAAATTAGAGGGATACTTAGCATCAACATTATTTTATTCTAGATTTAAGAATTTTCTATTTAAGATTAAAAGTTCTTTTTTTTACACTAAATATGATTAGCTCTACATCAATCTTATTTTATGATAGATTGAAGAGTAATAGCCTCGGTAATAGCATTGTATCCAGAAATCTTTTCCGTGGGTACACGAAGGTACACCCCGAACTTGAACTCTTTGATTCGGATAAACTTGTGTGAGTATGTAGAGTGACTCAATACATGAATAACGGTATGTTTTATTTTCGCCCCTATTATAACGCCGCCGTGTGCCGTTGGCACGGCAAAACGTTCATACACACAACATTTATTCACGGACATTTACACATACAGATGCGGACAGGTATAAACATTGTAAACTCGTTTCTCTCCCTATCGACTCAACCCTATCACTCTCAACGCCCTTGCCATAAAAACGGAGGGATGAGTTTTGTTCTGTGATATGAGAGAACACACGAAAGAGAGAGGAACGGGGAAAGAATATGAAGAGATTGAAGAGCAAGAGATACCTACCGCGGACCGTTGCGCGGTTACGCGGCATCTCATCCCCGCGGGCCCCTCGCCATTATTCCGTTCGCGCTTTGTAATTTTCAACGGGGTTCCGGGATTTAATAAAATTTGTTCAATTTTTCATTACGAATTGGCTGACGGTATAAACGCTAATCAACTCTTTGACGCGGATCAATGCTTTAACGAAAGCATTTTCATAAAATTCGGCGGAGAGCTTTGACAAATGCTAAGCATTTTCAGGTTTGTAAAGTTATTAGCATATAGCGAAATGCGAATTTTTATAAAATAAAGGTACATGTAATTTGTTTGTCCACGAGTTGTCCACATTTGCCCGCACAAAGTTTTCGTATGTCCATTCTTCAAAAAAAAAAAAAAAAAAAAAATAAATAAATAATGACAGAGGATTAAAAAATCTGACAACAACATTCCATAAAACGTCAGGAGAGAACTGTAAGATACGAGTATTTACAAATAATGGCATATCTCTTGAATGTGTGGATAAAAATAAAAGTTGTTCGAGGGTTTTGTACTTTAATAATGGTACTTGAAAGGAGAATACACGAAGAGATTCCCGGCTTAAAAGAGTTGAATTATTGAAGCACCTGAAAATTGGTAATTTTTGTATACAAATAGAAATGAGATTTAAAAACAAAAGCAATGTTTTTCTTTTTTAATTACATTGAAGATGGTCAAAACCGTGACCGAAACGTATGAATTTTGTAACTTTGATGTTTAAGTAATAATTACATTATGTATTTCGCCTCGACAACGGCGTTTGTTCTTATTTGGTTAATTGCTTAATTAATTAATTAATAGTAATATTATATTACGTTATTAAACTCGTAAAATTGTGAATAAAATTAAATAACGGCATATGCGAGTTAGTCATTGTAACCTAATATTATATAATTAATATAATAATTAATAATAATTTACAAATATTTGACGCATTTATATTTGACAAATGTTTGGCGAGCAAACGCATTATACAGGGTGTTCGGAAATTCAAACGACAAACTTTCAGAGATTGTCGGGGGCACCATAATAAGGATCATTTTTTGCTCGACCTATAAAGGTGGGTCCAGACATATGTCGTATCACCGTATCGTATCATGATCGCCTCTTATTAGGGTATGCAGATTGGTGTCCAGAGGACTCACCTTAATAAGAGGCAATCATGATACAATACGGTGATACGACACATGTCTAGACCCACATTTAGGGTTGGAAACGTGTTGTTACATCGCTACGGCATACGGATTCGGAAAGATCAAAGATAAAAAAAAGATAAAGGAAAGCGTTTGCGAGGGGGAGAGAAATACAATGAGAGAGAGAGAGAGAAAGAGAGAGAGAGAGAGAGAGAGAGAGAGAGAGAGAGAGAGAGAGAGAGAGAGCGTTAGAAAGAAACAGAAAAAGAGAAGGGAAAAATAAAGGGGTAAAGATAATTAAATGTACTAGCCCTACAGCTATAACGTAGAAACGAGACAATTAAAATCTGCAGAAGGGAATGATTTAATGAAAACGAGGGGGACACTTATTGATGTTGAAATGAAGACTGTTAAGGTAGTCCTTTCATGAGAAAAAGTTTCAGATAGGTATCTAAATTTGAAATATGTTAAATATACAGTAATAAGGGGCATGTGTACGAAAAATCAGTTGAGGTTACCGACACTTTACAAGAAATAAGTCATTCTAAATGTGCGTTCGCGGAGCGTGTTATTGTCATTCTATCCTTGTTTACATCTAATGAACGAGAAAGATAGAATGATGCAAATCGCCACGGCCGAGGTTTTCAACGAATAATACATGTACTTAGCGTCCAGATAAATACATTATTAATGTCTTAAAATATTCCCTGATGTTTCCGGATTTCGTACGTACCTTGAAAATAAGGGCTTGCCGAATGTTTTGCTCTGATATATGAGGTTAAACGGAGACGGAGACACGGAGACGGAAACGTGATAACAAATTTGTAGGTTACTCGAGTCCAAATCGAGTCCAACCGCACTACTATTGTGATATTTTTTTAATTAGTAAATAATTAAATACGATTAAATCATGCGTGTAAAATCATATTTTATATTATTATAATTATTTGGATGTTGCAATATGTTTGTTTTCAATTGCCTCATGACGGACTGTTACTTGACTAGGTGCTGCGAAAGGACTACCTTAAGTTATGCGTGAATAATTCGTTTAATAAAATTTCGTTTCTACGTGAAAGCGCTCAAGAAAGAAAGCAACGAAGTTGCAAAACTTGAGACAGGGAGGAAAGTAGTCTTATTAAAAGTTCTACGAAAGTTGTAAGAAAATGAATAACACGGGAAGCAGATTGAAGATTCAAACATATTTTTCGAATGTGGATGTAATAGCGGCAAAAAATTTGACTGACATCTTATTTCAATGATTGAGATTTTGCTGTACTGTATTTTTTAAAATTTGGGACAGAATCATTAGGAAAATAATTTTTATATCCGATAAGACATTTCAAAAAGACTGATCAAGAGTTTCTTATCTTCGTTTCTGTTTCAAGTAGGTATATGTGTATAATCAATATGTGTGATCCATGAAAATCAATAAAAATATGAAATAGTCCGTTGCTATATTTAAATAATTATTTGAGAATGTCATTTTTGGTCTATTTTCGATGTAATATGTAAATTAACCTTTCGACGAGAAATTAATTTTGTTTTTTTCTTGAGCATGTGCTGTCCACGTCTCCAATCGATGAAGTAATCCCTAAAACTGATATTTAAATAATTTAATCCTAAAAGTTTAACTTTTTAAAATCTTATATGTTAAACAATATGTAATAACATAATACAAAAAATAAAAATTTATAGAGAGAGTTAAGCCTCAGTATATTTAATAACCCGCTAAGAAGTAAATGTGTGAGTACTGTGAGTACTTCATGCTTCGTATGTTTATTACAATCGAACAGTAAAAGTTTATTTTAGGAAATATTTGAATCTCTGATGAATTAATATTGCGTTTCAAGTGTCCATGAAAATTACTTTACAAGAGAATGTGTGGATGGTAGCGCAGTGTTTAATATCAGAGCAGTGCCTCTCGGTATTTTTATTCGACGAAAAATCCATCGCCTTGATCCGACCGCTCGAACGATCGACGGCTACCGTTGAATTACACAGTGGTATTTCTACCAATGCGCAATGGTTAGCGGCGGGGTAATTGTACTATTTAATTGTTAGCAAAATAATGGTTATATCTTTAGAAACAAAATAAATACATATAAACAGTCGTAATAAACATAGCCCATGCGGAAAGCTTATTTTTGCCGTTTGTCATTTCGAGCAAATCCGTGTTTGATGACTCTGCGGAGTCTTATTACTAATGATAATTTCAACTATGCCTTAGTTTGACGTAAATTTGAAAGTTCTAAGAGTTAGAAAAAGATAAAAAGTAAGTTAAACCGAGATTAAAGTTAATCCATATTGGTAGAAATGGATATTAGACTTTTTCCGTCGCTCGTGGAAATCAAGGACTTGTAAATATATGTAAAGAGTTTTATTTAGGACAGTATATAAATACAGACTTGTAATTAATCTCAAACTTAAATTCGACGTGCGGATTTCTTTTGCGCTTGTCTCTTTTCTTTCTTTCGCTCGTGCATGCAGAAAAAGCATTATACATGGTTATAAGTTTTCTATACCTACAATGTCAGTAAGAGAATGCATGTGGATGGTCGCAAAGCGTGTTATTCAAAATCACAGACGGTATTTTTGCGCCCATCTCCGGATCCTTCCTCCGTTCGAGCACAAAAAGCATTACACATATTTATAGATGGTCTCTCGATCGTTGGGCTGCGTTCGAAAAAATTATCCGAGTGCCCCCGAGCATCATTTTATCCTTGTTGTTCACCGAATGTTAAACAAGGATATAATGATACTCGGAGGCACTCAAGTGATGTTTTCGAAAACTCTGGACGAAGTATAAGTTTTTTATAATTTCAGTAAGAGAATGCATGAATGGTCGCGCAGCGTTCAAAACCAGATAGAATGTAGTGCCTCTCGATATTTTCGTTCTACAAAAAGAAAACTATTTCTGAAGCGTTACCACCGCGATATTTTTCAGTGATGTTTCTATTAATGGTTTATAGCGGCGGGATGATTGTATCATTTAATCGTTGTTGTTTTATTCACACGCCAATGATAAAAATTATTTATGTTTTGAATCAGTATATGTTTAATAGATATTTTTTGAATACTGCAGAACTTTAACAAAAACTTATTAACTTTTATAGTTGAGATGCTTTAAATGTATTTAATATTCCGTTTTCATCTATTTTTTCTTTATATTATAAGTTTGATTTCTTTATTTTACATTTATATATTGTTGCGGTTATATTATTGCGCTGGAAACTCGCTCCGAGGACCGCGCCCGCGTTCTCCCAAATTCGCGGAAATAAGCAAACAAGGCTAGCGGGGAATATCCTTGGATATAATTAAATAAATCGATTTAACCTTTTGATGCTAATTGTAAGCATCTAAATCAATATAAAAAATTTATTGCGAAAAATATTACCTGAGCTAATTAGCATCAAACGGTTAAATCAATTGATTTAATTAGAAGGAGAGATAGAGGATTTTAATGCTTCAACGAAAACTACCCGCGCATAGAAATTTCTTTGGGATCCTTTGTGATCTAATTAGAATCCCAAAGAGGAATTTGGGATCCCAATTAAATCCCAATTTTTATGCGGGTATGTTTTCAGTCCGACAAAAAATCGGCGCGCGATTTACAATATGTTGGAAATTCGTTTACTTGGAAATACACGCAAGATTTACAATTTATTAAACAAATTTTAAATCTCTTGCTTTAATAATAGCGTATAGCTCTCATTTGCCTTATATTGTGTCCTTAATTTTGAAATGTGTTTTTTTCACGAATAGCAGTCAGGTAGAAGACTAAAAATCAATAGATCAGAATTTAGTTTCCATGAAAAATGTATCAATGTATACGCGATGGAGATAGAACGTATCAGTCTTACAAGAAGAATTATATTCAAAGATTTACTAAACTTGGCTGGATGAGCGAAACTATATTTCTGTCTTTTTTTCTGTTTTCTGTCTTTCCGGAAAGCCGAACTGCAGGCTTCCAAAATATTGCGAATCGCGAGGATAAAAGCAGGAAACTTTTATATAATAATATATGTGTATAATATAATATTAATTTTATGTAATTTACAGCAGAAAGAGTTCTCTTTCTCTCAGCACCGGGTATTTCATACATATTTTAATTTTAAGAACGTTCGAATATAACGACCACGCTTATTATTTGTTATTTTATTTTAGACAATATTATTATGTTAACACGAGAAATGACATATTACAATATGTCGGAAATAAATTTAATTCTGCTCGACAGTATAATTATTTAATAAAACAAAATTTCTGTGCTAAATTTTAGCGGAATTTATAGATATTCATCAATCAATACAATATTGAATTGATCATTAATATGTATTTAAAAGTTACGTTTAGTTTTTGCGTAAGATTATAGTCGGATTGCAAATAAAAGTAAGACAATAGAAAAATAACATACGGCGCGACATCGTTCATACGAGGTACTTATTCGCGTTTATGCTATATTTAATTACCTACATTTTTAGATATTACAATATAGAATACGAATAAATCTATTATGTTATCTCATGTCCTTAAGAATAGTTTCTGATAGCACACTGCTTGTTTCTTGTTTAATTAATTTTTTAATTCATTTTTGTTATTTGGTGCTTTAAGTAAACAATAATAACGCTTGAGAAAAATTACATAATTTTTAAAATTTTAAAAAATACTGCCGGCATCAGAGTTATAAAGGGTTTCCTAAAGGGTTGCCCGTTCATTCATGACTGTGTGCGTGTGCATGTGTGTGAGAAGAACGATCAATTACGCTCCGTTGCGCGTATTCATCATGCGTGCGTGTATATGTGTATGTACCTTCGACAAATACTGGACGGACCATGGAACCGGACGGTCCGACAGACTTGTAGAAAGAGACAAGATGATGTGTGGATGTGTAACGGCTAATTAAGCCACGGAACCATGATGAGGCACCGCCGCCGGCGCGGTGCTTAATTTTACATAGCAATACATTAAGGATGCAACCAACAATTATAAGAATACAGTACTGTTTCCTTTCTTCTTAAACAAAATTTAATGAAAACCAATTAAAACAGAGTAGAAGAAGAAATCCGTGCTTACACATCTGCTCTCTTTCAAGGTTTCTCAATATACGAAAGATCAAAGAAATCTTTTCGTATGCTCCGTCCAGTACTATATGTCGATGATGTATACATTTCTTAATTAGCTAAGACCCTGCAATTCATCAATTTTATACGTTACTTTATAACTCCAAACTCATTTATGACTGGGTGCGTGTGTATGTGTGTTTGTATGCGCGCATATGGAGTGGATACCCATGGGGAGTGAGTGAATGCATTTAATAACGTTCCTTTCCCCTAATCTCTCATAATCGGTATTTCGCATATTGACAGAACGTTCCAACTCTTTTTGAAGGATTAGAGATTTGCTACTTATAAAAAACTTGAAAAGCTGATGAATTGGGAACGATAGACTCCGGGCTTAATGACGTCGAGGAGAGCGCTATTTGATTGCAATAAACTAATTCAGCTTCACGGGATTTTCGTGAAAACAACAAATCCATCTGCGATATGACGTTGTATTTAAATTTAATTAAAAATTTCAGCCTTGTTACGCCGATGGCTTTTCATCTTATTGTCCTTGAGCTTTAGGGTGGACGTGACACGTGAACGGTTGGGAACGCTCACGTGCTACCGTCTCACGGGAGTTAAGTACCTCTAAACACGAAATAAATTTTGAGATGTGAACAAGTTTGCTCCCTCTTTTCGATTACGCGCGTCCGCGCCAAAAAAGATTAAGTAAGCGACCGAATAGAGGAGATAGAATTTCAAGGGTATCGGGTGAATCATTTCGATGGCCGTGAAGGGTGTTCCATCGATCATAAGGGGATGCTCCCCTTGTACCACGCGTCTTTCGAGAGTAGCCATATGCTCCTGCAGGCCACGTTTCGTCCTGTAAGCCGGGGATGGGGTGAGGTGGGATGAACCTCGTTTTGCGTGAAAAGGTGAAAATTTCTATGAAGTATAACTTTGTCGGGTTTGAGAGACTTTGCCAAATTTTCGAGGGACTGGTATCGCCGGGAGCCCCCGACATTATAAAAATGGCCCTGCGGCGTGAAAAAACTCTGGTCCTTCCCCTATCATTTGCCGCCAGGGAGACCCTCAGTAATCGCTTAGAGCGACGTGAAAATAATATCAAGATTTGACATCTGTTCCTTCAGAATCCGCAAGAGAAATTAAATTTTATCAGATGGTTTCGAAGTTGTAAATTTAAAAAGAAAAGTGCACACTCGCGTTTTTCCTCTTCAGCAAAAAATTTTTATACACTTAAACGGCTGTTTTGAGGAAAGATACGAACCGCGCAGAGATTTCGTTTTTACAGATGTATTCTTAACAGTCTCATCTTTAATTTAAAAGAAAAATATCCAAGTAGACGTAGTTTTGCTGAAACTACACATTCAAAAGTTAGCCGGGTCTCACAGACTCAGTGTGTATGGCTAATTGTAAGTAGCAAAAAATATGTGTTTCTAGAAATAAACATTCTTCGTAATTGTGTGATAAATATTTATAGACACTGTACATTTATACATGCCTGTACATTTCTACATATATAAAGTCTCATAATCAGTAAAGATTCACAAGTTTATTGCAAAATTAATTATTGTAGAATTAAAAAAAAGTTATATCTGCAAATATTTGTATTTTATAAAAAAAAATACGAATTTTCCTTAAAAAGATCAAGACCCTTGCCACGAGATATCATCTCATTGTTATAAAATCTCCAAGGGTAAGAAAACACGAGGATGCAGAATATTATTATGCGAAAGTATTATTTGATGTATCGGATAAAGTACCTATCGCAAACAACTTTTAATTGAAGGATTATTTTTTAATTATTCTTTGAAATTTGTATTGACAAAAATAGGGATGGTTATTTTATTATACAATCCGTATAATCTTGGCTTTATTAAGAAAAAAAATCCATAAAAGCTTCTTTGATGGCTTGACAAGCAAAGGTTTTTATCTTTGTGTAATTTTTCAGAATAGAAAGCGTGTAAAGCGTGCTGTTCGGGGAATTTTGCCCCCACCCCCCCCTCAAAAAACAATTAATTGTTTTCGTTTTTATTCTCTGACAGCACCGACACACGTTTCGTTAGCATAATATTGTCTTAGTATATCGGTCGACGGTTAACAATCCCTGCAATCCCTTTCCGGGGATGGGCACGGCTGAGAGGATAAAGGGAGGCTCCTTGCCACCATATCTTTCTTTACCTCTTTTTGTCTCCCTCTTTTCAACCTTGTTCCGTCTCGCTCTTTCGCTCGTAATATTTTGAACGTAAAATATCGTCCCTTCCTATTACAGGTGCAGTAATTATCTCAACTTATACCTGTGCCATTAATTGCGCATTTGCAATAAAACGGTAATCAAACCTGCAATTACACAGGCTCTATTCTGTAGTATATAATTACCGACGATTATATCGGTTCGATACAGTAAGGATGTCATTTGCCATAATTGATATTGACGATACGCTATTCAGTACATTAAATACATTAACAGAGAACCTGAACTCATATAATATCCGTAAATTTTGCACAAATGTGCTGAATTAATTACATTTAGATAGAAGAAGCGAGTAGGCAGGAGCGCTAACGGTTGAAATAATCCAATGCCATCACTTGTTTTTAATTGTACGATTATTAAAATTATTTTTTGTAAAAAGTGCGTTTTACTCGCGCCAGCGTTTAACGTCCTTCCATATCCCGCTCCTTGTCGCCTTTCCCGAAAATCCATAATTAAAAATCCCGGGAATTCTTAGCTAGTGTATGGCTCCCATATCGCGCGCGTCGCATGTCGCGTATCAAGTTTCGCGTTTCGCATAAATAAGATGAAACTGTCGATATTCCTGATTTAATAATTCTTTGATTAAGAGAAACAGAACCGACATAACATATAATACAAAGCAATTTAGAAAAAAAACGTTATTTACGATCCAAATTATTTACAGATTTAAATACAACGCTTATTAGTATAAACGTTAAATCAATTATTGGTTCAAGTAAGAGGATGGAATTTAACTGTTCTAACGCAACAAATAACTCGGCGCCGGCGGCTCTCTCGTTCCATGTTCTCTCACCCCATTGCTCCTCATCCACTTTATTCTTCTCCACCCCATCGCTCTACCCTTTTACACCTTTTATTTTTATTTCGAAGCAGTATATTGTAATAACAAGCGTACGTGATGAGATTATTTTCACAAGTTTAATCCGAATAATTCCGTTATGACAATTTTTGGCAAACCTGCATAATGTAAATTATTTTTCCATTTTTTATTTATACTGAATATTTATTATTGTTTGTTTAATAAATATTTGATGCATCATAATAAAAATATAATTTAAAAGCGTTATTATTGTTTACTAACACCAAAGGTGCGCTAGCAGGATGCACTATAATTAGCGCTATTGCGTCATTATATCCTTGTTGTACATCTAATGAGCGATAAAGATAGAATAATGCAATAGCGCTAATAGAGTTCTGCAAATGCACCCAAAATAATAAAAAAATAAAAGAGAAAATAAATGAAACATCAAAGCTAAGCAATATGAGCACTATGTTGCGCCGTGGACAAGTCAAATTTAATTTTGGGGCAGTAACATTAAACCCGGGCTCCTGATATGTACCTATAGACAAGGATATCCTGTTTTCATTATTGCATATATTGTTACGCTCGTCGCGCGTCCGCTGCGCTCTCACTCACACTCGCGCACACTCGCTCACTCGTACGGCCGCGCACTCCCTAGCCGGGAATAAAGACAACCCTTTGTGTAACGAAGATCTTTATTAATTAGTTGCAACGGCGAAAGAACACGTCAGAACCGTTCATAGATTCCGGTAACAAAATAACACGGTTGCTAAGGGCCGCGATCTTCAGTTACGCGCTTCATGACGATCGCGCTTTGACGACACCACGGGAGATAGACGGGCGTAACAATATAACAATATCACGTGATGTATTTAGCATATTTACTGCAAAATGTCCATGCATGCAATACGATCTGCGAAAATGCGATACTGTTGTGCCGCGCGTGCCGACTCCAGCCATCAGGGATCCAGGATCCGGCTTCTGAAGGGAGACGGACAAAAATTACCGCTGTGTTAATGTATCAACATTTAATTCCAATAAATAATTGACAAATACTCGTACAATTATTATTTGCAACGAATATTGATTGAGAGACCGTCCTCGTGCTCGTCCTCTCTTCTGCTTTTATTTTGGCAGGTTCAATGCTCTTATTTATCGAATCCTCTTCTTTTTTCTTTTTTTCCGTAAGGTTATTTTCTTATCTGTGCTTAATTTAATTCTGCAAAGATTGCATTGCTCTCTAATCTTACAATTAGTTGCGAGCCGTTTTCCCGCGAGCTCGCCACTCGCGGGGGCGTTCCCGCAAATTAACTCAATTATTCGTTGAGTCGCGAAAGGCAATACGCGAAAACTGGGCGCCAGGTGAGATTACGCGCACCACGTTTTACTCAATTACACGTCCTTGCATAAACAGAATCGTCGCGATATCGTCGTAGCTCAGGGCGGAATTTGTGATGTTAATTAGGGGGATGAGGGGATGGAGCGTAGCGCAGGCACATAGATAAATAAAGCCAAAGCAGGTGCGATTATAATAAGAGAATAATAGAATATATTTCAGTAAGAACGATCAGTCGGAAAGAATATTGAAGATAACGAAGACGATACGGAGGTGTGTGTGACCCGGCGATATACAATCCCGGTACGGGATCTTAACTACACGCGGTACGCGGAAACGGAATCGGATCTAACCCGCTGACACGAGTACGCGATCATCCATCCGACACACCCGCGAATATGCACTCATCCATCCACACTAACGTCGCACGCAATTATACACGCATACATTAACAGCGCGAGGCATACCCCGCACTTTTACGGGACCCGGAACGCTATACGCGCACATACGAAACACGAAACGAAGTCTACTCGAAACGCCAAATACGCGGCCCGCCACCCCGCTCCGCACCACCGATGCACACCGCGCGACACACGATGCACTCGCATGCGCGATCGCCCCGCGCGGGCACGCGGGTCAAGCGGTCAACAGCTGAGGCGGCGCCCGGAACACGTAACACGCAACCTGCACGAACGCGCCCGGCGCGTGATCGTCCCCCGTCGCTCCCCGGCGCAATCACCGTATTCTTACGCGCCTCTAATTACTCGCGGTACGCGGCACAATAGGCGAGCCCGAGGTCACACACACACGCGCGGGCGGGAATTGTCCCGCAATCACACCCACAATTATTTACACGATGACTACCGGTCGCGACGAAGTCCCCGAGGAGGGCGAGAACACGCGCTATCTCAAACTCGATCCGCTCTCGGCCGGCCCACACAACGTTCTCTCGACGTTACGGTACACGCGGGACTCTACGGTATTTCTTGATACGCCCTTTTTCACTAGGCGCGATTCGCGGACACGAGGGCACCGGCCGCGAGCGGAATCACTGTTTTACTTTGCCTACCGGAGCGGCGGTCTCACACACGAAAATCCTCCTTGGATCCGCTGTCGGTGGTCGGGATCGGCGGCTCTCGTCACGGCTGACTCGGTAGTGACGATCCTGCGGCCCGGCGGGATCACCTCGGGCCCCCGCGCTCGCGCACTTTGGGAGAAATTTTGACCGTTATTTTTGTAGTTAAGCAACTTAGCATTTGGGTTAGTGCCCAATAAGTTCAATTTATTTTTGCGTAACTGAATATCGACAAAACTAATTGAAAAAATTGACTAGTATAACTTAAACATCTTTGACATAGATAGAATAGCTAATTGCGATTTTGAGTTACGCGGGGTTAACCATAAATCTCGCTTAAGAGAGAACTGTGACGTCACAGATGAGGACGGAACGTATCTCTAAATCTGAATTACGTTTTTGCAAATGTCAGTTGTCGGTGGAAAGTTGAGTTAATCATCTTACAAATGCGATTACCTTAACTCATGTTCATAACCTACATAACTTGGTTAACCAAATTAAAATTAACATTATTTGTATAACTCAAATTTGTGGATGTAAAATTTAAAAATTAGAAGAGTGGAATTGAATTGTGGTTGTTAACTCGAAATGTGTTTTATGGAAAAGTTTGAGTTACAACTCTGTTTTCAACTTGACTATTCAAAAATCAGTAATCCGTTATCTAAAATAGATATATCGGTAATCTGAAATCAGGAATTGATAATTCAGAAATAGGTATGTTTAATTTGAAAACTCCTTACGGATTCCGCAACCGTGATTTCAGATTAAACATACCTATTTCTGAATTATGCTTAATCTGAAATCACGGTTACGAAATCCGTAATCGTGATTACAGATTAAACATACCTATTTCGGAATTATCAATTCCTGATTTCAGATTACCGAGATATCTATTTTAAAATTATAAGTTCCTTACTCTGCCGTTACGCAATCAATGTCTCGCTGTGCCTGTTAGTTCTTGTTTTCATCTTGTATTACCTTAACTCATATTCATAATCTATATAACTCTGAATTGTGGTTGTTCGAGAACAGAAATATAAGTTTTAGAAGAGTTACAGTAAAATAGATCGTTAGCTCAGCGTTAGCGTACTAGGCTACCATTCCGGAATCTTATAGGTTCTTAGGTTTGAATCCCGTCAATGCGTGCGTATACAAAAATTGTAAAACAATGCGTAATTGTAAATAATAAAATAGAATATATGCGAAACCATGAATACAGATTAACTTAAAAATAGAAAAAATAAGAACAATTTACAAATAAAAATTCTTTTTTTTTTTTTAGTTCAGCCGTAACTCAAATTTTTGCTTACATTACCTGATTCTTTAGTTAGGTATTTCAGATAGTAGGTAAGTTACAACTCAAATTTCTTATAAGACTAGTCGGTGTCTTCATTTACGTATTCCTCAAATAAGGTTACTGGATGCTCTCATCATCGTTGTCTAACTGAGATGTGCAATTACTGCAACAGCAATTCGATGATATAACTGTATTTGGAGGACTTGAGATGTCTTCTCATAACCAACAATCACACTTGCTTAAGTCAATTTTTAGGTTTTATAACTGATACTATTCCTCTGACGTCATCATTTTGATGACGTATTTCTAGTCTAAATACAAGGTTACGTAAAAATAAAGTTACGAGCAATCCAAATAATTTGATTACTAATCCTGAATCCCAAAATGGGTTGCTTAACCGTATTTATTTTTCCCAGAGCACCGAATCCGCTTTCTGTCCCAGCCATCCGCGCCGTATCCTGCTGCCGAATTCCTTCTTCCTTGATCCGCTCCACCGGCCCGCGGTATTTGAAACGGGCGTGATAGGGTGAGTACGGCTGGCCGTGCCGTTATCTCTGGCCGACGTCCGGCGGGCCCGGCTGGCCAGGCCGTGACTGCGCCGACGGGCATATTCTCGCGTCCGGCGGAGGCGGCGGGACCGTCCGCCCGCTCTTGGGGGTGGCGGCTCAGCGTCCGACGCGGACCTCTGCGGGGCGTCCCCCTCGAGTGTCCTGGTGCACCTTCGGCGGCGGTATGGCTCGGGACGTGTGCGGCGGCTCGGCGGCGGACCCATGGGTGACCCGCCTGTCGGCCTCCCCGTCTCTTTCGCCTCTCCTCCACAGCTTCATTAAGTCCCGCGATGCAGCTTTTAAGCCGTTACATGATAATTTGACCCGCTCCGGCTGCAAAACGCTAAATATCGCTATTAATACGACTCGCCCCCGCTCGGGTTACCCCGCCCCCGATTTTACCCTCGGCCGAGCTCCGTCCGGGAGGAGGGCGCGACTTTTGTCACGTCACATAGTATACATTTTTTATTTATCAATTATGAGACACGATAGTATTGATCGATCGTGCCAAATCGCCCGCGGCACGTGCAGCTGCAGCGGCGGGCAGCGAAACCGATGTTGCGTTTGTTTTGACGCTTTCAGCATCGCTCTACCTTCGTTTGATATTTGATGTGCAACGAAGACAGAATGATGCTTGGAGCGTTGAATGCGTCAAAAGTTACGCAGCCTGAAAGTATCTATATATACATCAAGCATCGGAGGCACAAGGGTTATTTTTAAAAAACGGCTATAAGCAGATAAAATATTTAATAAGCTCAATCGATTTCTTGGAGTCCTATTATACAATAAAAGTCTTTTTTTTTTCATCGTTTATTAAAAGAGATTTTTAAATATTCATGTTAAAATCGGGTAATTTCGATTAAGAAACGTTATCGTTATCGTCGTCGTCGTCGTCATTCCGTCCGTTTATAAATTTACATTACTCATGGATCGCAGGGTCCCTTTGAGTATGCATTTCTTTCTAAATACAATTTCTATTTCTTCTTATCCATACTGTCCGCCCAGACTCACCGTTCGGTCTGCCCTGAGGTGAAATCGCCTCTCCCCCACGTCTCCTCACATCCTTTCATTCTCACCCTACAACGGGCAGACCAAACTGTTAGTCGCTTCGCTTTCCCTTTTCATCGCATGCCTTCTTTTTCAATTTCACTATCAAAGCATGAGGGAACGTAACACACCCCCCTTATCTCCTGGAGTGAAATCCGCCTCTCCTCTCGTCCGAGCTCGGTCGAGTCGGGCACAGCAATTAAGTAAGGCATGCAGCATGCAGCAGGGTTCAGAATAGTGCAGGATTGCAGGCGAGGTAGCAGGCAAGCAGGAGGAGGTCGATAATAATAATAATAAAAATTGTAATATTAAAGCCTACGAGGTATTTAAAACAACCTTATTTGTAAACATATATATTATTATAGTTTCTCTCTAACTCTTTATTTACTTCTTCTAGACTTATTGTCAGAAAATTATTTTATCGAGACACTTGACAATGAAAACATTTTCAATAATTTCTTTAGAGATGTTGCCACCAAAATTTTCATTTGGCTTTTTTTGGGTGGCATGTGTTAGCACTATACTTGTTACTAAAAAAAAACCTAGCTTTTATAGTATGACTTGAAAATAATTATTTTTAATTATTTATAATTAAGCATGGCGACTAATTCCCCCGAGCAATCGAACTGGCAATTTATTTGCATGGACCTGAGTGACCAATTATCAATATCCGATAAAAATTAAGACTTATGCTATGACTATACTATGAAAAACTGTTCTTTTTCTTATTTGCGTACTTCTAAACCCCTCAGACGGCCAGTCAGGTTTTCGGATTATCGAAGGAATGTTGTCCACGCAGGTATAAACGGAAAGTCGTATTTTGCAAAATTACTTGGCCAAAAGTGTCGTCAGCTCGCCGGCTATAAGCCGGCTGAGCAGCGTACGCAGATCGTTTGTCGGTACAGGGTCTACTTTAATTGTTTGAGAAGTGGCCATTCCGTTAAAACCTGTCAGGGTAAAAACCGGTGCGTTCATTGCGGACAGCTGCATCATTCGGTGCTGCATCGCGAGAATAATGCGTCCGTAAATACTAGGTCTAGCCACAGTTGCCACACCGGTGCCGAAGAAGTACGCGGCCACGCGTTAGAGCTCAGACACAATAGAATAGAATTCATGGTCGCATCCTTTTTCAATAGACGTGCATTGAAAAAGGATGCGACTATGAATTCTTATTCATTGTTTCTTATCCCAAGCATTGTGTCTGAGCCTTTATTGTCTCTTTGTATCGAAGTGACTCCCCTCGCATCTCTTCCGACGCATCTGTTCGACATCAAAGCATAAATCGTATGTCTCGATGGCAAACCGTCTGCTCAATGCGAGAACAGATCTGGCGTTCTTGGTCCACTGATTATTTTCATTCGTTACAACAGCGATATAAGTGGTCTAAATCTTGCCCGGAGCGTAAGATTAACGATTTAGTGTTGCTAAAGAATAATCTTCTTCCTCCATCAAAATGGGAACTCGCCCGTATTTGTTGAAGTTCATCCGGGCGTTGACGGGCACGTGCGAATATAGTTACGGTTTTGTATCGCCGCGCGCCGCGGCCGCGACTACGTTAAAGCGATCAAACCATGGTGTAAATATACGAGGTGAACCATTGCGCATAATGGCGGAGGTCTGAGATCTTGACCAATCAGAGCTTGAGCTATTAGGCAGCGCGCTGTTTAAAAATTTCAAAAATAAAATAAGATTGTGTTTAACGGAATTTGGATAAAAATATGTTTTATTTGTATTAAAAATTATATTTATAAGCATTCGGAACAGAAACTCACCATAGCTGAGTTTATATCTCCTTCTTTTCTCTGACAAGCTTCGAGCCACTGTCTCCTTAGTTCACCCTCTTTGGGAAAATAATACAACAATACGTTGTAATTTTCTCTATTACCCACGACCGGTCCGCTTTTGCAATTTTTCACACAACACACCGGCATTTTCAGCACATCGTGCACACTTAACAACCGATAATCAATTATAAACACACTATTAATGCGTTCAACGCATTCGTGACAGACGTACAGCACGTGACAGTGAAACTCAGCAGCCATATTGAATTTCGCACAATAGCTCAAAGCGTAATTGGCTGACTGTCCCCCACTACTTTTAGCCTACTGCGCATCCATCGGAATGGTTCACCTTGTTATTTACACCATGGATCAAACAATCAGATCTGTCGCTTGCCTATGGAAACGGACAAAAAGGCGAATATTACTGCATATGTCGAATGCGATTATAATTTCTTTTCTTTGTAATTATTAGAGTCAGGTCCTTTGTTCTGCGATTGCATAAAATTCAAACTTTAATCTGTTGTATTTAATTAAGGTTAAATCTGCACTTATGTAAATATAAAATTCAACACGTTTGTTTCTCATGTAAAATAAATTTACTCAGCGTGTTATACATATACCGAACAATTTGTTTCGTACCGCTCGGGTACGAGGCGGGCGGTATGTTAAATATTAAATAGAATAATCTAGATCCAACGGAAATTTCAAGCGAGGAAAGTCGGTTCGTTTCAAGAGTGTTTATTTCTTGTCTGAAATAAAGGAAATCCTTGAAACATCATAACAACTTAGTGTTTTAAACGCTTTGTCTCACAGGTAAGGTAATCAATTAATCATCGCTCGCTTTATTACTTTGCTTGTGAGTAAACGCGGTACCGACTTCTTTGCTTCCCTGTTGGCTTTCGATCCAAACAAACTTTAGAAATTAGTACGGATAGGTAGACGCTAACCCTCCTGCGAACCTTACGACCCTCGCTCGACGCCGATGCTCGCGCAAGGAAATTCTTGTTCTGACAATCTACAAAGAGCAGTGTAGAAATAAAGTTATCTAAGAGAAAGATCACCTGTGTCAGTCTTTCAAAACCGGCCTCTGCACTTGTCCTGAAAACGTCGAAGGCACGAACCGGTTATCTATATAAATAATCTCGGTGTTCGCGCGAAGAATCGGAGGCCCGTTAACAGCTGCATTGCTTTTTGTAAATGTTAGTATGAAATCGTGCGTTCTGAAAACTATCAAGCACAAGTTGTTTCGTGTTAATTATGTAAATTTTATCAAAATAAAATACGTTAGGGTAATTATTTAGTAATACGGACCACCCTTCGACGACCTTGACCTTGACATATGTTGTCAAGGTCACCCTCCTGAGTGACCTTCAGAAGTTTTTAGCCGGCGGTCGTTATTCGTTAAAAAGTTATTAACAAAAAAAGTTTGACAAATATAGCAATTATTTTGAGTATTGAAAAGCATAAACGACCTTGACCTTGACATATGTTGTCAAGGTCACCCTCTTGAGTAACCTTCAGAAGGTTTTAGCTGGCGGTCATTGTTTATTAAAAAGTTATAAACAAAAAAAATTTAGTGGGGAAAATTATTTAAAGCAGTGAATTGTTGGTATATTGAAAGAAAAGTTATTTAAAGCAGAGAATAGTTGGTATATTGAAAAGTATATACACAATTTTATGTATTAGAAAGCGTGAATACAAATATTCTATGCTTTAATCACGGCAAAAGCATGTTAAAGTTTTGTTAAAGCAAATAATAGTTGGTTATTGACAAAACCTATAGGTTAGTGACGCGCTTTACAAGTATGTACTTTCTAAGTTGAAGCACATACAAAGCACATACTTGTAAAGCGCGTCACTAACCTATAGGTTAGTGGCGCGCGTTACAAGTATGTGCTTTCTAAGTTGAAGCACATACAAAGCACATACTTGTAAGTTGAAGCACATACAAAGCACACGCTTGTAAAGCGCGCCACTAACCTATAGGTTAGTGACGTGCTTTACAAGTATGTGCTTTGTTTTTTCTTTGAAAAAAATTATTAGAGTTCTGGAGTTCTCTATCTAAAACTTCAATTTATCAACAATTTACTGCTTTAAATGTTGTGTTTTGGTAACCTTTTTTGTTAATAACTTTTTAACGAATAACGACCGCCGGCTAAAAACTTCTGAAGGTCACTCAGGAGGGTGACCTTGACAACATATGTCAAGGTTAAGGTCGTCGGAGGGTGGTCCGTATTACTAAATAATTACCTACGTTAGAAAGTAAATAATTTTTATAAAAAAGTATATGTAAACCAGCGCGTTGTCGGTGGCGATCGATGCGACGCGACGCTCCGAACTCGCTTAATATTTTGTCCACCCTTATATTTTGAACCGGAAATAATTTTTCCTCGGGGTACGTTGTTTTCACAAGAGCCTAAAACGGCTGATGAAAAATTAAGCTGAGAAATAATCGGCCCGGCGTTCTCTTTCTGCAATGCTAATATTTGTTTTGTAACTGCAATTAGTACACGAGTTCGTACATTTTAAAAGCTATGAAACAAAGTGGTTTCATAATATTTTATCGAGATGAAACATTTAAGTTATAAAATACCAAATAAATTTTTATAAATAAGTATGTAAGCGATAATACGAATTTAAAAGAGCGTAGTCGGTGGTGAGCGATGCGACAATTATTTTATAATTGTTATTGTCTCTCGTTTTGTCGGAAACACTCTGTTGCCTCTCGGGTGGGAGGGGGGTGGGGGAGAGTAAATTGTTTTCTCGAAAGTGCAAATAATAACGGAATATTACAAACCGATGAAAAATTAAGCTGAAAAATAAATGGCTCGACATTCAGGGATGGGGAGATAATCCGCGTTTCGTGTGATCCGCGTATAAATGCGCTATAATAACCGAGTACGGACACACATTTTCGCCAGTCTTCGGAGAAGAACATCGAATTTTATTAAAAGCGCATCAAGAGACACGGTAGTGTCTCGCGCCAAGTACGCGCGGAGCGAGAGAGCCGTGGCTCTATATACGCGACGCGACGAGTTATATATATGTTGAAAGTACTCGAGATTTTGAGATCTCGATAACTAGTGAACGGATCAAGTTCTAACTAGGCTCAATGGAAAGCTTGGACCAAATTTATATAATGAAAGTATTTTTATTTTTCCCCTACGTGGCCTACGAAAAAATATATTGCGATGCAAAAGTCCAGACCTGAAAATTTTCATTTAAGAAACGTCCACGTCGTCGTCGGACATATGACATATATATATATTAACTCGGCTGTTCGCCAACAGATGGCTCTGGATACCCCAGCGTTACTTTCACTACTTTCGACTGCAGATGGCTCTTGCTTGTCGATAAATAAATCGCGTTCGCGAGAGAGAGCGAGAGAGCGATATTGCCAGTCTCGAGCGTCTCCATGACAACGAAAGAGACAGCATGTTTATGTGCAGTGACGTGACTGACGTGTACGTTAGTTGGTGCGCGAGGCTGCGTTTACATTTATCGTAATGTTAAGTTTCTTACGACGATATGAGTTGACTCAACTTGAACTCGGAAGATTGTGACACTTGTCTAGCGTTACAACAGTATAACCTAACATATCAGCCTTCTCGACGTGCGAAGAAAAGTGTGTTTATAGTTAGATATATTAACATAGATATATTGTTTACGACAGCTTCTTTGCTTACGATCACGATCGCAGCGTTACGATGGATCGTAAGCTCATTACGACGATCGTAACGTTCGTCATGACAGTTATCGTATGAATTATTAAGGTGCGTTTACATCTATCGTAACGCTGCGATTGTGGTCGTAAGCAAAGAAGCTTTCGTAAACAATATCGTGGGTGAGATGTAACGAGACGGGCTCGGCGTCCGACGAGCCAAATTTCGGGACTATTCGGGAGTGTGTGTGTGTGGTGAAAAACGTTTGAGTCCGGCTTGCGAATCAAACGTACGCATGTTATGGGCTTTAGACGTCCGCGTCGCGTCGTCGAGATTAGATCAACGGGATCAACGTTTATAGAATCGAGACTATTCGGGAGTGTGTGTGTGTGGTGAAAAACGGTCGAGTCCGGTTCGCGAATCAAGCTCGCCGAGTCGGACTCGCGAATCAAATTCGTAAATGTTATGGGCCGCTTTAGACGTCCGCGTCGTCGAGATGTATGTAAACATAACCATAAAGCGGCCTATACACGTCGCGAGTTCGGCTCGGCTCGGTTTCTGCTCGTTCGTGAATGAGATGTTACGAAACGGGCTCGGCGTCCGACGAGCCAAATTTCGGGACTATTGGGGAGTGTGTGTGTGGTGAAAAACGTTTGAGTCCGGCTCGCGAATCAAACTCGTACATGTATGGGCCGCTTTAGACGTCCGCGTCGTCGAGAAATATTCCGTCCGCGTCGTCGCGTCCGAACACTCTGAACGAAGTGCAGTGCTCAGTGCTGGAGTGACAGAGTTCGCGCCTTGCGGATGGCTGGTTCCTGGGATACACCCTGTGCGAGGGTCGCGAGGTTATATTTATCGTACATATTGCTCTTTCTCGCGGTCACGCTCGCGTTCCCCGCTCGCGTTCTCTCTATCTCTCTCTCTCTCTCTCTCTCTCTCTCTCTCTCTCTCTCTCTCTCTCTCTCTCTCTCTCTCTCTCTCTCTCTCTCTCTCTCTCTCTCTCTCTCTCTCTCTCTCTCTCTCTCTCTCTCTCTCTCTTCTTCTCTCTCTCTCTCTCTCTCTCTCTCTTTCTCTAATAATGACTATCAAATATATCTGATAAAATTAAATCTAAATATTTTTTGTATTATAACACAAAAATTATATCTGACAGTGACATCCTTAATTAAATGTGCAGTGTAGTTTGTATTATAAATTATTAATTGCCTTATTTTGTTAACAAACTTTACTATACATATATTATCTACTATGACATTCTGCCAATAGCATCGTACATGTCAAATTCTGTATCAAATCTGTTTTTATTTCGACAAAATTTATTTATAGCAAACACTGCATAATGTGCTCTCGACAAATTTGACTTTGCCTAATATATTCATATTTTGTGTCTTAATTTTTTTAATAATTTATAAATTTATACAAACTACACTGCACATTTAAGGATGTCAAACTCTCAGGTATAATTCTTGTAAGTTATAATACAAAAAATATTTACATTTGATTTTATCAGACATAAATGTCGATGTCGATAGACATTACGGCGTTTGATGTATCTATAACAAAAAGGGGTGATATCCGTACAAAATTACCTTTTACAAAAAGGTAAAAAAAAGACGCCAAGCACGCGTGGTGTACCTTGAAAAAATCGAAGTAGTTATCTTTGTACCTCGAAAAAATCCAAGTAATATCTTTACCTTTAAAAAACCAAAGTAATATATTTACCTTGAAAAAATCGAAGTAATATATTTATTACAAAAAAAAGAAATGATATCTAAATTATGCGCCAATTAAATATATATTATATCGAAAAATAACTATTGTTTTTTTTAATGTATTCCCATTAAAGTGAAAAAATTAATATAAAATGTGAAAAATTTTAGTGAAAAAAACGGCGCTGCCAAATTTTAAAATATTTGAAAGCAATAAATAAGTAATTTAAAATATTAAATTAATAATTACAATATGAATGTAGAGACGTTCACACATTAATTTAAAGTACTTTTTCCATTTATAGAAACTGTTTCATTAATATATATTATTATGTTTAGCAGCGCCAAGTTTTTTTCACTAAAATTTTTCACATTTTATATTAATTTTTTCACTTAAATGGGAATACATAAAAAAAACAATAGTTATTTTTCGATATAATATATATTTAATTGGCGCATAATTTAGATATCATTTCTTTTTTTTGTAATAAATATATTACTTCGATTTTTTTAAGGTAAATATATTACTTTGGTTTTTTTAAGGTAAAGATATTACTTGGATTTTTTCGAGGTACAAAAATAACTACTTCGATTTTTTCAAGGTACACCACGCGTGCTTGGCGTCTTTTTTTTACCTTTTTTGATCGTACGAGCCTGAGTGGGCCTGTGGAGGGGATCTATGCGAGGACCAGTGACACTTACATATTAATGCACTTGATGTAACACAACACTTTATTCAAATTATCAAAATGTGAAAAACAGATACAAACATAATTTGGAAATAAAACTGGAATGCAGGAGTCGCGGATTATATTCACTTTCAATAACGTACTTTTCGTTTTGAACTGACCGATTGACTGACAATTTCTTCGTCGAACGACCGACGATAATTTACAGACTCTTGATAACTCGCAAATGACATCAGGTCGTAGGTTCCGGGAGTTTTTATACGCACACAGAACAAAGAATATACCAGGAATGACGAGTCCTGCAATAGTTAAAGAAAACGATAGTTTAATTTATTTTGCAGAATTAAATGACAAAGCTGCAGGTGGATTGTTAGAGATCATCTTTTATTTATATATCGGTAGCCAAAAAGACTGCCGACAAAAAGCTGCGAATGAATCGGGACGGTAAGAATGTGTAGAGAAGGACGGGGAAATAAGAACCATGGAGTAATAAGATCTATTTTAGAATAAAGTGATTATATGGCACGTAACAAATTCAAATCTGCGTGTGAGCGACTGCGCCTATCGAATATCGCTCCCCGCGCCAGTCAAATATTTCATCAGTCTCACTTCGTTTGCTTGAGAAAACGCACGTCGTGTTTTCGCCCGCTTTGTTACAATTTTATTGACTTTTGCTTAAGCAAGTAAGTAGTTTTATTTTCTATTAATTGAATTTACTTCTTTATTATTATTGTCATAAATTACCTTTATTGACAAAACATTTAAAATTAAAAAAATCTTGTCAATAGTTTTTTTTATTTGCCGACCAAAAATTACGGACCAATGGGGGTAATTAGAACTGGCTCCAATTACTTTGAGCACGCACAACGTTTTTTGTTTTTATAATGCCACGAAAGAGACTCAGAACTACTGATTGTGAGAAGGGAAAGTGGACTCTGGAACAATTAAAAGCAGTCTTGAAATTGATCAATGAGAGCATTTCTATTCATCGTGCTGCAGTACAAACACGAATTACGAATTCCATATATCACTCTCCAAAAATAGTATAAAGCCAAATCTTAAGATGTTAACATTAAACCCAAGCCACCGAGACTAGGTACAATGCCTTTGTTCTCATGAAAGGAAGAAAAAGTCAAATACCCATAAGGTGGTTCTCATTGCCTGGGATAGTAAGTTTTTTACTTTAAAAAATGTTTTTTTAAATGTTTTTGCTACAGTTTTTAAAAATATTTTTGTTGTGCCACATTAAAGCTCAAGATGTTTTTTTAATTTAATTGACAAATTAATATTCGGTGATTATAATATATTTATTGAATTTCTACCTTAACTGTTGCCAATTCCCCCGTCCTTCCCTAAACCTAAGAAAAAGAATTGATAAGCTGTCGCGGTCCTCCGCGAAGCATCTCGACGTGTTACTTTTCACGCTATGACTAATAATACTCTCGTTAATTGAATGAATTGCATCTGAGTATTGCGCCGTTTCGTAGCACGCAAGCCAGTTATTTCGATAGACCCTAGCTGTTGGACATAAATTTATTTGAAAATATTAACAAAGATTGTGTCTTATCACAAGCAATTTATTACAGACTACATCATGCGTCATAAAGCCAAAAATGTGATTGCAAAAAATATATCAGATAAAACATGTAACGAAGCGAAAAAATTAACAATGAATAACTTACATGTTTTATGCGTCACACATCTCATAATAGAACGAGAACACGAGCTCAATCTCCATGCGGGATTGCAGGGCACCATGGCTGCAGTGCGACAAAATTTCTGGACACTTTCGGCTCGCTCAGTTACGCAAAAGATCATTCGACAGTGTATCGCCTGTTTCAGATGCAAACCAAGTACATTCGAGGCAAAGATAGGAGTGTTACCCCCGCCTCAAATGATACCATCTCGACCATTTTCTAACTGCTGAATTGATTACGCCGGCATTCTTATCGTACGCGAAGGCAAGCGACGAAATTCTCGTAATAGTAAGGCATATCTGTGTATTTGTATGCTTCGCTACAAAGGCAATACATTTAGAAGTAGTCAGCGATTTAACGACCGAAGTATTTCTAGCCGCCCTTAAGCGTTTTATTTCGCGTCGAGGAAACTCGATTCTCATACATTCCGACAATGGCATGAATTTTATGGGTGCCTCACGCCAGTTGTCGGAATTATACAAATTCCACAAAGCAGCCAAAAATCAAAGCAAAATAAAACAGTTTTGCTGCGAATTAAAGATATTGTGGCACTTTATTCCGCCCGGAGCTCCGCATTTTGGCGGGCTATAGGTATGGAAATCCGCGCGGTAAAGTCCGCGAAATATTATCTACAGCGTGTTGTGGGTGACTCGCATCTCACTTTCGAGGAATTGCAAACGACATTATGCGAGATAGAAGCCATACTAAATTCGCGTCCGTTAACTCCGCTAAGTTCTGATCTCCGAATGATTTATCATATGTATATTACGCCGGGAAATTTTTTCATTGGCAACGCATTGAACGGTTTTCCTTCCCGAGATTTGACCGACATTGACCGAGCACTTTTGGAGTCGTTGGAGCCACAAATATTTGAATCAGTTTAGGGGCGTAGCCTCGCTTTTTTTACGGGGGGGGGGGATTTTTATGAGAAAGAGCCTGGCATCGACGGCCAAGGAAAAAAAACATCCGTTACTGTGCGCTAGCGTTCTTGGTATTAATAAACAAATTAAAGAAGCATAAGACATATTTTTTGTATTATTATATCTATATTATTATTCTTTCGTAATATTCCAATGCCAGGTCTACCAGGTCTGCATGTATGAGATGTACGAGTTTGTAGTAATTAACCACAAACCTAGCAAATTCTTTAATTACTCTGGGTTAAATGTAAAAAGTTGAGTTCTTTTGTACCGTAATTTAAAAAGAATATATATATACATATATAACACTGCCGTCGAAATAACTGCCGTCAAAAAGTTTCCGGACAAGACCTATAACTAAATTCAAACCTGCTTGCTTGTCTTTTTCTCGAATTAGAAAAAGATTGAAAATCTTTTTCAAACAGACATTTAAATTTTATTTATACCTCATATAAATTAACATACAGGTATTATAAACTTAAATATTATAAACTTGTTTCTTGTTGGCAAAAATGTATAGATTTCAATGGTTTTTATTTCGATTGATTAAGTTTATTTTGAGCTGAGATATGTGCGTTTAAAGTTAAATGTTAAAAGGTAAAAACCAACATTATATTTTTGCATCAACCTAATAGTACAACAACAACACGCTGTACCAAGTTTAAAAATTAGTTACTATAAAAATGTTCAATACGACTTGCATCTTAGAAACTAGTAATAATAGACATAAGACGCTTTACCATTATACAATTTAAACTTCTATTATATTGAAAAATGTTTTAACTCCATTTTGACAAAAACTGGAGATACGATTCTTTATCTATAAGGTAGAGCTATATGTATATAATAAAAAATATATATAATATCTAATATATTTATTAATCAAAATGAGTAATTATTTTTCTTATTGCAAGAATAATTTTGTACTCCACTTTTATTATATTAGGTATCCTTATATTGCAAATTTCAATTTTAATTATATTTTATTCATTACATGTTATTAATTTCGTATTCCAATTTCGCGAGTGCATTTAGACTCAAATGTGTGATTGGCTGTTTCAAATCATGCCATTACGCATATCGTTTTATCTATTACCTATTAACTATTTTATTAAATTGCGATTGATCTGTCACAGCGTTACACTGCTTGAAATATCGTTCTTCATCTCGTTCTCGCATTTACATCTCGGGGAGGATGACGGAACTGGCATCAGTTAAGAAAAGAATTTAATAAATATATTATTGCGCCCGTGCATCTCCCGTGGCGTAAGAGGCGCTACGCGGAAAATTGATTTTATGGCAACGTTTTGGTTTATGCGATATTGACTAATGTAATCACCGAGGAGGGTTCAATTCAGGACAGACCTGGAAAACCTGGAAAAGTCATGGGAATTTAAATTGGTCATAGAAATCTGGAAAAGTCAGGGAAATATATAAAAGAACCTGGAATATTTTAACTTTGCTCACAATCCCCATAAATGCTCTTATTCTAAAGAGTACTTCTCACGTTTATAGTCAAATGCGTTCAAAACTCGCGCATTTTACAATTTATTTTTTACATGTTTCTACGAGGAAGTATACTTTTGAGGCACTCTTGCATCCATTTCTTGTTTCGTCTTTTCCTACTTCTTTTCTGACGATGTTAATCAACAAAATAATTAAAATTTATATTTTATTCCGTGTTTTTTTATTTAATCGTCCTTTTCCATCATAACTACATTCTTTTTTCCAATACTCAATTATTTTTTGTTAACCTAAATTAGCATTTATGATTAAATTACGTTATAGGATTAAACTTCAGTTTGTGTTGCTTCTAATAATACACTCGTCAATAAAATTATCGCAACACTAAATTGTTAAAATTTCGCATAATTTCAAGTAAGCAAAAATTTCCGCGAAAAATTGTCGTATTTGAAAATGTCTGTTTTGTTTAAAGGGTAAAGTCTCTACTTTAAGAAAGTATCATTATTTTATCTTTTCCCTTCAAAAGTAAATAAGGACGTGTTTCTTTCTTCCAAAAATTGCATAGTTGATGCATTCTACGGGGTAAAATAAATTTTTTCGCAAATGTCATGATAACCATCGTAAAATATAATCTTTTATCTGCAAATTAAAGAAAAATGAGATCCGTACAATTTCTTTGCGGAGTTACAACGTATCAAAAGAGGGTGGGTAAAATAGGCCAATTTTTGCCTAAAAAGTGTAACGTGTTATACATGTAATTTTATGTTTCACTGAATACGTAACTCCACGAAAAAAAATCGTATAAACTTCAATTTTTTTTATTTTGCAGGTAAAAGTCCATATTTTATGATAATTATTTATGACATTTGCAAAAAAATTTATTCCTCCCCGCCAAGTGCGTCAAACTATGCAATTTTTTGAAGAAAATACACGCCATTACTTTTGAAGAGATGGCAGGAGAAGGGGAAATAAACTCAAAATCTAACGATACTTTTTTAAAGTAGAGGGTAAATATGCATATTAGGTCAAACCTCACCGATGATCTTGACCTTGACATATGTTGTCAAGGTCACCCTCCTGAGTGACCTTCAGAAGGTTTTAGCTGGCGGTCATTGTTTATTAAAAAGTTATAAACAAAAAAAGTTTGAAAAATATAGCAGTTATTTTGAGTATTGAAAAGCATAAACGACCTTGACCTTGACATATGTTGTCAAGGTCACCCTTCTGAGTGACCTTCAGAAAGTTTTAGCTGGCGGTCATTGTTCATTAAAAAGTTATAAACAAAAAAAATTTGGTGGGGAAAATTATTTAAAGCAGTAAATTGTTGGTATATTAAAAAGAAAGTTATTTAAAGCAGAGAATAGAGAGCATGTGCTTCAACTTACAAAGCACATACTTGTAAAGCGCGCCACTAACCTATAGGTTTTGTCAATAACCAACTATTATCTGCTTTAACAAAGCTTTAACATGCTTTTGCCATGATTAAAGCAGAGAATACTTGTATTCACAATTTCTAATACATAAAATTGTGTATATACTTTTCAATATACCAACTATTCTCTGCTTTAAATAACTTTCCTTTCAATATACCAACAATTCACTGCTTTAAATAATTTTCCCCACCAAATTTTTTTTGTTTATAACTTTATTAAACAATGACCGCCAGCTAAAACCTTCTAAAGGTCACTCAGGAGGGTAACCTTGACAACATATGTCAAGGTCAAGGTCGTTTATGCCTTTCAATACTCAAAATAACTGCTATATTTTCAATTTTTTTTTGTTAATAACTTTTTAACAAACAATGACCGCCGGCTAAAACCTTCTGAATGTCACTCAAGAGGGTGACCTTGGCAACATATGTCAATGTCAAGGTCATCGGTGAGGTTTGACCTAATATGCATATTTACCAAGTAGAGACTTTACTCTTTACGCTTATTTAAAGTTATGTGAAATTTTTATATAAATTGAGTGTTGCGATAATTTTGTTGACGAGTGTATAAGCTACATTGAAAATTCTCTATTGTCGTCTGGGAAACCTGGAAAAGTCATGGAATTTCAAAATTTATTTTCCGTGGCAACCCTACATGAAATGATAGGTTTTCTTAATCGCGCCTCTTGACAATCAATATCTGACCCTACTGTTCCAGTTTTACACACACACACGCACATACGCGCGCGCGCGCGCGTGCACTCCCATACGAACGCTTCGTGTACTCCTGAATTCTCGAACAGGGCCGTTTCAAGGGCTTATTGCACCCGGGCGCAAAGTGTCCCGCCGCCGCAGCTCTTTTCCATACCGATCGCATTTATGTTGATAACCCAAACAAACCACACGAACCTTCATTAAGACTCCTGGTATCTTTCAAAACCATCTGTCAAACAATATATGTCAGCATCTGCGTCCAGGTAAATTAACGCTTCAGCAATTCCAATTACAAAAGACAAAATTCTGGACTATTTTATTAAAAGCATGACAAATTAGCAATTACAATATGAGTTATATAAGCTTGCCTATAATCAATACTGGACAGGAGCAAAGTAGTTCAAATCGTTTAAAAAAAGTTTAACCGGAATATAAAAGCTCGAGTGATGTCCAGACGAGGAAGGATGGGGCGAGAGCGGTCCAACAAAGGTGAGAATACAGAGATGCAGTCGGAAATACCGACAAAATATTAAAAATGCTATGAGACACTCAAAAAGATTCCGTGGCTTGCGATAAAACTCGCTTTATTTACCGCGGTTTATGTTCCGTCGCTCGCGGAATAAAAATATTGTAATTATACTTATTGTTAGTAAATGTAAATAATTTCTTTATTGTGGATATTGTGACGACTTATCGATCGTGTTGTAAAATTCAGCGCTCCGACTTTCATTCGTCTATCTCTTTTTCTAAACTCCGCTCGCGCATAGAAACGCTCAAGCGACACTTGTCGAGTACTTGAGAACAGTACATTAGAAAGAACTCTGTCCGCTTGTCAGGATCGCGACAAAGAAATTTTAAGTTACTTATTTTGTAACAAATTATATTATTTATTTTGTAAAAAACTCGTAAAAGACAATGTGAAATATTGTGAATTACGAGACAGACCTGTACATCAGAAAGAGAAAGGCAAAGGGCTATTTTAAAATTAAATGTAATTAGAATGCGTCTGGACGCGACGTCGGCATCGTAGGGACTAGGGATGAAGGGGTCAAACGGCCCACTGATTTCCTCGCATGCATGAGAAAGTATGGAAATATATATTTGTACAAACTTATCTTAAGTCTGGACTCGTGAATATATATGTGAGGAAGCAACACATTGAAACGACTCTCGTTGAATTTTGAATCTTGTTTTAATATCAAATAAAGAAATCAATCGGCAGAAGTAATCAAAAGAATACCAGTATACACTGCGAGGGCAAGGGAAACTGCCGAAAAACCTTGCCAGTATTCTTTACAAAATTATACATATCGAATATATGAACATCAATCATAAGAAAACATGTGAATAGAATATAAATCATAAATGGCAGTATAAATCAGAATCAGTACATATAAATATATCCGCGCTCTAAGCGGCGTTATCGGTTATACATAACATATTGAAATTCAATCATAAACATTAGAATCATAAACGCAATATACATAATATAAACCATATAATCAGAGAATAAACCAATCTTGAAAGAAACTTAGTGGACTGTAACTTCATAAATCAACTGAATGAATATATACTAATTTTAATGACTGTTGTAATAGAATCATAAACTCTCGCAATAATACTACAGCTTATTTTGAATACGAATTGTACTTGAAATCACATCTCAATGAAGAAATCACAGCTCGTGTCGTTAGTCTCATCGACAGATTAGAACTTGTCAATTTTACAATATCTCGAAAGCAGTAACGCTGTTCCGTTAAGAAATACAGCAACGGTTGGTTATACCAACACGTTCTCAAGCCAAAGATTGATCCGATTCTCAAACACAGAAATGCCGCAATGAATACAAAAGAAATATGATATATACCTTGCAAGGTCGCATACGCAGTGATCGAGCGCTCGATTGTTAACAAAGGAAAGAACGAGATAGAATATACTATCACGCTCGTTTCGACACGTAACAAAGAAAAGAAAGGAAAGTCATGAACGTTCATCTCAAGATGTGCGTAACTAGCACAGCGATACGTATAGGTATCTCGTCAGTGAATTACACGTTTACACGTGTCTCGCTCCTTGCTCGGTTACGAAGCACTTCTAGGCTTCGTAGAAAGAAATGAGAGACAGATCTGAAAGCGAACCGACGGATTAGTACTTTTAGACGTAATCCTCGGCATTACCGCATCAGAGTCAGTCTCCTTACCTCATGTGTGAATTCTCTCGGTGCCTACTAGAGAGGACACCGAGATACCGCTCGTAAGAATAGAATATCCGTCCTCGGTTATACCGGGAGGATCGTCTCGATAAGATGGCGACGGCGTTACGCCGTCCCACCTCTCAATCTGGCAGTCAGTCGGTCCCATCCAAGTCCGTAATCTCCTCGGTTCCTCTGGATCGGAAGATTGGCTAGACGGTGTGTCTGTGGTAATCTGTTTCGCACTCGCAACGAGAAATATGACTCGACTGTTACACAAAGATTCTCAGGAATCGACACGCGTACGTCGTCACTGTTCGACGACCGTAACCGGAATAACGAAATCGTTCCTCCTTTTCGGTATGAACATTCCGAGTTCACCCGCTCCGACTTGTCTAATTTCAAGCGTAGCGAGCCAGGAAGTGGCGCCGCCCGCCTTCCGTGGTGCGTTCACGAGAGCCATCCGATTCGAGCTATGATTTCTGCCTTACCGCCTTTCGGTCGGTAACTCATTCGAATAATACAACCTTTTCTGAACATTACCGCCCGCCTTCGTTAACTTGGTTAACGAACTAAACTACAACGTGTCTGTATTGATAGGAAGTGGGCAGATCTTAGTGATAGGTCTTTTGAGTGTTGACACTTGCGTGCGAACTGTTACTACTCTCGTATGTCCGTCCTTTCCAGGATGTGTTTGAATGATACGCCCTAAAGGCCATTTGGAGGGAGGATATCGTTCATCCACCACCAGTACTAATGCACCTTCCTTGATTGAAGGAGCTACCTTGTTCCACTTGTGAATAGCGAGATATCGATGAAGACATTCTCGCGACCACTGATTCCAAAAGTCTTCCAACATTTTTCGAAGTAACTGCCATCGTGAAAGATGTGAAATCTTAATCCCTTCCAGTGTTGGTTCAGGGATCGTAGCTAATGCTTGACCTATAAGAAAGTGACCAGGAGTTAAGGCAGACTGATCGCTTGGATCATCTGACTGAGGACAAAGAGGTCGAGAATTCAATACCGCTTCAATTTGAGCCAACCATGTGGTCATTTCTTCATATGTGAGCAACTGCTCACCAACAACTCGTTTAAGATGCCTTTTTACCGATTTGACACCAGCTTCCCACTTACCGCCGAAATGCGGGGCAGCGGGTGGATTGAACTTCCACTGTGTTCCGTCTCCCGCAAGTAGTGAGGCTAATTCTCCGAACTCCTTTGTGGAGGCAGAGAAGAGTTTCTGCAATTGAACATCTGCACCTTTGAGATTTGTACCACAGTCACTAGATAGAGTAGCACAAATTCCGCGTCGTGCCGTAAATCGTTTATACGCTGCCATGAAGGCCTCTGTAGAATAATCGGTGACTAACTCTAAGTGAATCGCCGATGTGGAATAGCACACAAAGAGAGCAATGTACGCCTTGTACGTCTTGGCGTTTTTTCCTTTCCACGTCTTTACCACAAAAGGACCCGCGTAGTCCACTCCGGTGTGTAGGAAAGGTCTCGAAGGGGTCAATCTCTCCGCTGGGAGTTGCCCCATGATTTGTCGTGCCCTAGATTGTCGAAATCTGGCGCATCTAACACACTTAACGATAAAGGACCGAATGGGAGCTCGGCCTCCTACTATCCAGTAATGAGTTCTTATGAACGCGAGCGTATCTTGCACGCCTCCATGAAGTGTACGCTTGTGAGCGTCCGCTATGATTAGTGTCGTTAAGGGGGAATGTCTCGGCAAGACATAAGGATGTTTAGCCGTTTCGGGCAAAGAAGAATTCTCAAGACGTCCTCCAACCCTTAAGAGTCCGTCTGAATCTAGTCTTGGAGTAAGACTCAATATTCCGTTTGAATTAGATAAGTCTCGTCCTGAGGACAAAGCCTTAATCTCATGAGAAAAGTAAGCATGCTGCACAGTTTTAATCCAGAACAGTTTTGCTTCATTTAATTCAATCGTTGTTAACGAATAAGTCAATGAGGATTCAGAGATCCTCCGAAATCGTTTAAGTACTCTTTTGCAGATCGCAGTAATTCGAATTAATCGATTGAGGTTTGAGTATTTATTTATTAAATCCCACAGTTTAGGAGATTTCGATGTGAGGGTAGTCGCTATCCGGGACGGTCGCTCTTCCAACTCGTCCTCTGAAGAAATTGAAAATGATTCATTCGGCCATGTAGATGGATCCTGCGTTAGCCAGCAAGGTCCAGTCCACCATGTTGTGGATTCTGACAACTGTTTAGGGGTTAGTCCTCTTGTAGCCAAATCCGCTGGGTTATCTTTTCCAGGGATAAAATTCCATATTGCGTCAGGCAAAGTTTTCTGAATGAAAAAAACTCGGTTCTGTACAAACTCCTTCCATTTGGACGGATGTCCTTGGATCCATGTTAGCGCGATGGCTGAATCTGTATTTAGAAAAACGGGAACCTTATCTAGGTCCATCACTTTCAGTATGTGAGATACAAGTTTTACAAGTAGAACCGCTGCTGTTAACTCCAAACGTGGAATTGTGAGTCTCTTCAACGGGGCTACCTTTGTTTTCGCTGCAATAAGGTGAGTAGTAATCTTTCCGTCAGTTGACACCACTCTTGTGTATACAACTGCCGCCATAGCGTGCTGTGATGCATCGCTATAACCGTAAAGCTCAACGTTAGAACCTGATTTCGTTCCTATCCATCTCGGAAAGTCAAACTTCGGCATATCTCTTAGTTGATCAACGAACTCTGTCCATTTTACGGACTTATCCTCTGGTAAAGGGTCATCCCAATCCAGTTTGATAGACCATAACTCTTGAATGAAGATCTTTCCTGAAATAGTAATTGGAGACAAGAAACCCATGGGATCAAAAAATTTAGCCATAGTCGATAGAATACCGCGCTTGGTAACTGCTCCCGTTTTGGGAAGCTCTAACGTGAATTGAAACGTATCCGACATCGCGTTCCAGGTTAAGCCTAGAACATGAACTGTAGCGTCGGTTTTAATCTGAATTGAATGAGAAGTTATCTTCCTCTCAGCCGGTATGTTATCTAGAATGGCTGGATGATTGCTCATCCATTTTTGCAATCTAAAACCGCCCGCCATGCACAGCTTATCTACTTGCTCGACCTTCTCCTGAGCTTCTTCTAATGAATCCGCTCCTCCATGGACATCGTCCACATATCGTCCCTTTTTCATGACGGGGATAGCTAAGGGAAATCGTCTCCCTTCATCGTGTACTAATTGATCGAGAGTTCGCAGGGCCAGAAAAGGCGCGCAAACTAAACCGTATGTAACTGTGGTAAGCACAAAAACAATAACCTGATGGTCTGAATCTAACCAAAATATTCGTTGAAAGTCCCAGTCTAAGGGATTCACCCCTATTTGCCGGAACATCTTCTCTATATCAGCTATGAAAACATAAAGGAAAAATCGAAACCATAAGAGTACGTCAAACAAATCAATTTGTAATTTAGCTCCTGTATGCAATAGATCATTCAATGACACGCCGGTCGTCGTAAGACTCGAACCGTTGAATACGACTCTAAGTCTTGTGGTAAGACTGTGCTCTCTCCAAACGCCGTGATGTGGTAAATAGTACGCTAATATAGGCTCAGGTTGTAAGATAGGAACTCTTTCCATATGTCTTAACTGTTCATATTCCGTCATGAATTCCGAATATGCTGTCGCGTAATTCGTGTTACTCCTGAGTCGATTAAACAGATTAGTAACTATTCGAAGAGCTTTCGCTCGTGAATCTCCGAGTTTTCCAGGTGGTAGCTTAAATGGCAATCTAACCACATATCTACCTGTCACGTCTCTAGTATGCGTCGAACGAAAGTGATCTTCACAATCTTGTTCTTCTTTTGAAAGAATTGGAGTGTTTGCTGAGGGAACTTCTTCCAATTCCCAGAATCGCTGTACCAAATCGTTAAGCTGTCTGTCAATTGACACATGACAACTTCGTTTTTGACCAGAAGAGGCATTAAGTGCCGTTGGGCCTGAAACTATCCAACCTAACTTGGTGGCTTGGGCCACCGGTGAACCAATCGATCCTTTGATCAACTGATCCTCTAGTAAGTATCCGTATACATCAGCACCTAAGATCAGATCAATTGAACTCGGTGAAAAGAATTCGGGATCTGCTAATTGAATGCCTTCTAAATGAGGCCAGGAATTTTGAGACCATTCAACCGAAGGAATAGAAGTAGTAAGCTTTGGGAGAATATATGCAGATATTACCAAAATCAAATCCGAGCTGAAATGTGATCTAATCTCAAAGGAAGTACATCCAAACGTTTTATTCGATTTTTGGTCACCTATTCCGACTAAAGAGAGTGACGAATGTTCTCGAGGCAGCCTAAGCTGTTGTACGACTCGTTCAGAGATTAAAGAAATCTCCGAACCCTGATCTAGTAAAGCTCGAACCTTCCGGATTTCATTCCGCTCTGAAACAATGAACACCTGTGCGGTTGCTAACAAAACGTAAGAGGTTGTAAGAACTGCAGAATGGAGCACCTTGGCCTTATCCTGAGTTACCACTGTAGAGTCAGATTGTCGTTGGGGCTCTGATTTTACCTCCTTGGTAGATGGAACATCCATCCGATGGATTGTTGTGTGATGTTTCTTGGCGCACCTCTGACATCGTTTTGTAACTTTACACTGTGATACCCGATGACTTCCTAGACAGTTGTAGCACAGCTTGTGCTTGGCTACGAGGGCCAATTTCTGAGTGACAGTTTCGTCCAAGTATTTCGAGCACTTGCTAACATAATGCTTTCCCTTGCATATCAAGCACGTAGGTGCATAACTCGGCGAAGCATCAGTTGATTTTCCTTGGTAATGAGCCTTGGCAGTAGCCTTAACTTGTTTTGATGCAGTCTTGCTATTACGAGACTTCTCGTAGGCTTTAAGCGAGAAAAGACGAGTGATCAGAAATTCACTAAACTTTTGCCATGATGGGGGGACTTTTGAGGATCCCAATGTGTTCTCCCAAGCTTTAACAGATTCAGAATCTAGCTTTTGAACAGTCATAAAAACAAGAAAGTCGTCCCACGTTTCAACGGGGCGTTGCAGCGTTTCTAATGTTCTATAGATTTGGAGAACGGAAGTGTACAAACCTTCCAATTCAACAGCAGATTCCCTGTTCACAGGTTTGAGGTCGACTAAGGATTGTAATACGGTATTGACTTGAATGCGTGGGTTGTCATAAAATGACACTAACGATTCCCATGCTTTAGAAAAGTTCTCAGAAGTGAGCGTTGTGTTCTTAATTAAATGAGCGGCCGTACCGATCAAACTGGTTTTCAAATACTGCAGTTTCTCGACAGATGTCAAAGTCAAATTCGATAGAACAAGAGAGGAAAATAAATCTCTGAAATTAAGCCACTCAGATGGAGTGCCGTCAAATTTAGGGATGTTAATCCGTGGTAAGCGTGCGTGTTGGCTATGATAACAGGTAGGTGCTTGGACCTCGTTAGGTAAAGATTGGATCGTAGAAGATCCGGTAATACTCGGTTGGTTGGTGTTGAGACTAGAATTAATCTGCTCAACTGCTGCGAGATAACACATGTGAGTCACGGAGAATAACTGATCCGCGAAATATGAATGTGTCCGAATTAACTGGCCGTTCTCATCCGAGAGCTTGACCAGAGACAACAGAATCGCGTAGTGAGCTGAACTGAACGAACTCCACGTATCATGTAACAAAGAAAGATGGAAATCGACTCGTTGTTTCGTAAATCTTGATAACCCGTCTCCAACAAAGTTATCATAGGCGGTAGAAATTGAATGACTCAACACAAGTTGTTGATTCAACCGTTCGACTATCTGATTAGGCTCCATGTTTGTCAAAGTTAAAGATAGCTCTCGTGAATCGCACCTTACAACTGTATCTTTGTTCCGATATACACTCTATGAGATATTCAATGTGTCGCTCCTCAAATCCGGACGTTACTTGAAAGAATGTAACAATAAATCTCTCTATCATTCGATTCGACTTTCAAACTATATTTGATTTCACAATTCTGAATTTAATCTGTAACTCAAACTCTGAGTCCGGATTCATTTATCCGGCTCGAAGGACCAAAATTATGTACAAACTTATCTTAAGTCTGGACTCGTGAATATATATGTGAGGAAGCAACACATTGAAACGACTCTCGTTGAATTTTGAATCTTGTTTTAATATCAAATAAAGAAATCAATCGGCAGAAGTAATCAAAAGAATACCAGTATACACTGCGAGGGCAAGGGAAACTGCCGAAAAACCTTGCCAGTATTCTTTACAAAATTATACATATCGAATATATGAACATCAATCATAAGAAAACATGTGAATAGAATATAAATCATAAATGGCAGTATAAATCAGAATCAGTACATATAAATATATCCGCGCTCTAAGCGGCGTTATCGGTTATACATAACATATTGAAATTCAATCATAAACATTAGAATCATAAACGCAATATACATAATATAAACCATATAATCAGAGAATAAACCAATCTTGAAAGAAACTTAGTGGACTGTAACTTCATAAATCAACTGAATGAATATATACTAATTTTAATGACTGTTGTAATAGAATCATAAACTCTCGCAATAATACTACAGCTTATTTTGAATACGAATTGTACTTGAAATCACATCTCAATGAAGAAATCACAGCTCGTGTCGTTAGTCTCATCGACAGATTAGAACTTGTCAATTTTACAATATCTCGAAAGCAGTAACGCTGTTCCGTTAAGAAATACAGCAACGGTTGGTTATACCAACACGTTCTCAAGCCAAAGATTGATCCGATTCTCAAACACAGAAATGCCGCAATGAATACAAAAGAAATATGATATATACCTTGCAAGGTCGCATACGCAGTGATCGAGCGCTCGATTGTTAACAAAGGAAAGAACGAGATAGAATATACTATCACGCTCGTTTCGACACGTAACAAAGAAAAGAAAGGAAAGTCATGAACGTTCATCTCAAGATGTGCGTAACTAGCACAGCGATACGTATAGGTATCTCGTCAGTGAATTACACGTTTACACGTGTCTCGCTCCTTGCTCGGTTACGAAGCACTTCTAGGCTTCGTAGAAAGAAATGAGAGACAGATCTGAAAGCGAACCGACGGATTAGTACTTTTAGACGTAATCCTCGGCATTACCGCATCAGAGTCAGTCTCCTTACCTCATGTGTGAATTCTCTCGGTGCCTACTAGAGAGGACACCGAGATACCGCTCGTAAGAATAGAATATCCGTCCTCGGTTATACCGGGAGGATCGTCTCGATAAGATGGCGACGGCGTTACGCCGTCCCACCTCTCAATCTGGCAGTCAGTCGGTCCCATCCAAGTCCGTAATCTCCTCGGTTCCTCTGGATCGGAAGATTGGCTAGACGGTGTGTCTGTGGTAATCTGTTTCGCACTCGCAACGAGAAATATGACTCGACTGTTACACAAAGATTCTCAGGAATCGACACGCGTACGTCGTCACTGTTCGACGACCGTAACCGGAATAACGAAATCGTTCCTCCTTTTCGGTATGAACATTCCGAGTTCACCCGCTCCGACTTGTCTAATTTCAAGCGTAGCGAGCCAGGAAGTGGCGCCGCCCGCCTTCCGTGGTGCGTTCACGAGAGCCATCCGATTCGAGCTATGATTTCTGCCTTACCGCCTTTCGGTCGGTAACTCATTCGAATAATACAACCTTTTCTGAACAATATTGTCAAATGCATTGAATTTTTTCGGTCAAGCGGAAAAAAGGATCAGTGCCTGCATAATAAACTTATCCGAAGGATTTGCAACTATACGTCGATCCTGTTAAGGAAATTGAGAAGGGTATTTGGCATGGGTAGTGATTGACGTATTCACTAAATTTATTATGCTTTACCCTTGTCAATCGTGTTTTAACTGTGGACGAAGTCATTTAAGCGCAACGAATCCGACCATGGAAACAGAATTGAGAAAGCCCTTTCATCGTGATACATTTGACCATAGGCCGGATGTTCGGAGAAATAATATAGAGACGAGGAGAACGAATATGTGTGTAGCGTATAAGTAATAAAAAGCATTTCCTCGGTTACGCGCGGAAAGCATTGCGTAAACGTTTGATTAGCCGAGCGTGATATTACCTCTCGATAGCAAATATTTTCGACCTTTTCATCCCTACGAGGCCGAGATCGTCCAGACGCGTTTTAATTATGCATATTTGATTCCATAGGGCGAATTTAAAAACTGAAATAGCTTTTTGTTTTTCTCTTTCTGATATATAGGGTCCGCCCCGTAATTCGTAATATTTTACATCGCTTTTCGAGTTTGTTACAAAATAAATAATTACAGCGGCAGTATGTATGTATGTATGTATATGTTTATTGTTTTTCCCCGCAGGGCTTACAAGGCGTTTTTGAAAGAAACGTACCCAAACCTTGTACAAGACCAATCACCCCCTTAGCCCGGCCTGGCCATGTGCGACCCTTTACATCCTGTTCCCTCCCACCCATCCACGGACCCTCTTTCCATCCCCCTTCCCTTCCCACCCCTCCATCCCGCTCCTCAGTCCTTCCTCCGCCCTCTTCACCCCCTACCTAATGAATGATGAATGAGAAAATTCAACTAATGATGAATGAATGAGATGAATGAACGGAAGTCCCATGCCTTACAAACTAACTATAAACTTAATCTTTATCTTCTTTTGACGGGCGAGTGTGTGCATGCGTGCTATATCTCCCTATGCTCCACCATCCTTCCTTCCTCTCATCTCTCTCTACGTTTCCACCTTGGGCGGCTCCGTCATTCCCTCTCCACAATTGTTTTAACCCTCTCTCCTTGTTTTCACTCTGATCTCCTTTCTCTCCTCACTCTCCTGCCTCTTACACTCCCGTCCTCCGCTTCCATCTGAAAAGAAACAAATTACTTTCCATCTCTTTACTTCACCTCTATCCCCTCCCTCCTCCTTCTTTCCATCACCCTCCCCTCCCCCTTCCTCGTTTCATCCCTTTCCTCCTCTCCTCTCCCCCAGTCCCTCCTCCGCCTTCTTCACGTTTCACGCTTCCTCAGTCGGGACCCATTGCTCCTCTACATCCTTCTCCTTTGCCTTCCACTCCAATTTCCATCCCTCATCTTTCTTCCTCTTGTCTCCTCTCCCTCTGCTTTCCTCTACGTTCTGCTCCAGCCTCTCCCTGTCCCTGCCTCACTCCTTCCTCTCTCTCGCCCTCTCCTGTCGACGAACTCTGTGCACCTTCCATCTCGTCCCTTGAAGCCTCTGTCGCTGTCCTCTTCTCTTTCAACACGCCCTTTTCCGCTGTCTCCCCCTTCGCATCCTGCTCCTCTCTCACCCCCTCGACCATGCACTCCCTAATCCCCTTCAACTCTCCTCTAATCCCCCTCAACTCCTCCAGCAGCTGCATCCTCCACTGCATCTCTCCTCCTTTTGGCTCCCTTTTCTCACTCTCCTCCTGGCCCTTCTCCTTCTGTGTTTCTCTCACCCCCTCGTCCTTCTCATCATCACCCTTCACTGCGTCACTTCCCACACCCCCCTTCGCCTTCCCCTGGCGGTGTTCTTATTCCCTCTCATCCTTCCTCTTACCTTACTTCTCTTAACTTCTCTTAACCCTCCTTCCGGTTCGGCCTCTTAAATCTCCCTCTTCACGCCTCACCTCCTCCAAATCTCTTCCTCGACCTCTTCTAAATTCCTCTTGTCGTACACTTTCCCATCTCGCACGTGTCACCATGCCGTTGATTTCTAACCTGAGCTCCATGTGCGCACGTAAGCTAAAGTCCCGGCGTCCCGCCGTGGTGCCAGCCCAAGCTGACACCTAGCGCCGCCTCGACCGTCGCCGCTCCCGTCACGCCACGGCCCGCTTTCCGTTCGCCGTCTGCGCCGCCGTCTCTGATGGCACGTCATACCTCTTCCCTCTCTTCTCCCCCTCATCCTCTCTCTTCGCCTCCTGACCTCCAAAACTCTTCTTACGGTTCGAAGCTCCTGCATCACTATCTCACCTCCCTCAACGCCGCCTCCATTTCTCAAGCTTCCTCTCTGCACCACCTTCGTCCTCCTTCACTTTACTCCACTCCTCCGTCCACTCTAGCACCTGAACTTCCCATTTCACTCCACTTGCAATCTCCCTCCAACCATCCGCCTCACCCGCCGAACCGGAAGTCCTACAGCGGCAGTAATTTCAGTTTAATACGTGTGGATCAATACTACCGATTAAATGCCCCGTTATTGCGCAAGCCGCGAAAATTCACTTTTGTTCAGCAGGAATGGTGTCTCGCCATAAGTATTATTACAAGTGAGACAGTTAAGTACTCCGAACGTCTTTTTTTATTTTACGTTGTCGAAAATTTTTTCTAAATTTACAAATCCAATATATGCGCTCTTTCCTTTTTCTATTGTCTTTTCTATTGCTATTCGTAAAGCTAGAATGTCCTCGCGCATTTCCCTATTTCATCTAAACTCGAATTGATCTTTCGCTATTACTACTCCCGAGCATTTCTCCATCCTTCTTTGCACGATTCTAGTTAAAACATTTGACGCGTGTGAAGTAGTACAGTCATGTAAGGTGTAATGTTAAGAAAACACACACGTACGGTTTAATTTTATAAGTTTTATTATAATGGCGAACGGTCTCGGGAACGACTGTCCCGATCGGCGAACAAGCTCAGACTAGTTTTCGGGAGAGTCTCCTCCCGAAACGCATGACGACAAAACAAAAGCGCGCGCTGACAAAACTCGAACGCCCGTTGGCAACGGCCGCGATCGTCCTCGCCGAACGCTTGTTTATTGAAGGACATCGTTTCTGTTACTATGCTAAATATACCACACTCACTAATAGAATTTGACCTCGGAAAAAATAGTATCAAGCTGAATTTTGGTACAGACCTTCGTTTTTGCACAAAATTGAAAGGGAAAAAAATTACACATTGTACAGTGGCCGCTAAGAAAAATAACAAATAGGGCTCAAATTCCGTTTTTTTGCAAATATCTCGTTAAATATCAATTTTACAGAAAAAAAATACAGTAAGAGTAGAAAATTAAAGAGTGAACAATTTTGCACAAGAAATGTTCTATGAGTTTTTTTCGTACAAACAATACTTTTCACGTAATTAATTTTGCAAGATGTATGTACCTACGCTGCGCGGTGAATTTACGGAGCGCCCCGACAGACGTGAATTAAAGCGTCGCACGCGCGCACACAAAATGTCACAACTTTTGAACAAATCATCGTACAAAAATGAACAAAGAATCGTTGAAAAGCTGAAACTTTCAGCTTTTTAATGCAATTTGGTTTGTTATTGTACGACAATTTTTGAAAGTTCTACGATGGTTTAAACAAATTGTTACAATGTTTTCTTTTTTTCATAAAATCAGCCACAAGTAGATTCCAAATTGTTAAAAGAAACGCTTGCGGGATATTACAGTAAGTATATATTTCATACTTTGACCCTTCCGGAGGAAAAAAATTAAAAAAATTTCTTTCTTTAAAATCAAGCTATTGATATTTTCAGCAATTTTCAAAATTTTTAATAAAACATTAAAATTGAAACCTTCATATCTTGGAGAAAAATTGCGCTAAAAATGTTTTCAAAAAACCAATTGAAAGCTTGGAATGTCTACTAATAGATCCCATATCGCAATATTCCATCATTTTTTGAATTTTTATTTATTAACGTAAATATGTAAATTATCGCAAAAAATCTGTTTAAACTTGACTGATTCTGATTACCATTGACATAATAAATGAGAAATATAAACAAACAAATATATATTTACTTATAATAGTTTTGTATAAAAATTTGAAGTAGAGGGAAGTGGAGAGGGTTTTGGGGCCAAGGATACAGGAAAATAATTAATCGTAACAAAAAACAGTTGCATTTTATAAAAATGAAATTTTATATTTTAAAGAGAAACTAATAAAGGGCAATAATAGTGCAACAGGGTTGTTAATGCGTATAAATTGTACGATATATAATACGCTTCAATTCACTTGACGTCTTTCGGAGCGCTTCGTAAATTTACCTCGCAGAAATGTCTCTTTCTCCTTCCCTCCATCCCACCCACCCTCTCTCCGTCCCTCTTTGCCACTTTCCCTTATCCCCTCCTGAAAGAGGGCGGGCCCGCCCCTCCAAAAATTCTCCCTCTAACAGAGAGTTATGGAGGGGAGAAACCTCTCCATAGGTACTGTCATCCCTCTATCTCCCTTCCATCTCTCTCTTCCTAGGAACTCGACAAGCTTACTTCTCCTACTTCCTATCCATCTCACTTTTTCTCTCACTCTATCACTCTCCCGATCTCCAAGCTTTCCAGGCTCTCCCTATACAATTGGACTGGATCTTTGTGTATAATATCTTTTCGTTAATTCACATACATTTTTGCACTTACACGGAAAAAAATAAAGTTGCTTTAATTAAACGCGACGTCACGGGCTGCCACAAACATAAACAGTTAATTCAATTGGATATTATTTGAAGGAAAACATCAGATAGTTGTTTTAATAATCCAAATAATATTCAATTGAATTAACTCTTTATGCTTGTGGTAGCCCGTGACGTAGAAGTTCAATTGAAGCAACGGCATTTTTTTCTGTGCAGCAAACTACGAAATGCAGTTCCAAGCTAAAGCTGAAATAATACAATTACATAATTAAATTTATAATCATTTTAATAATAATGCGAATATATTTAGTGTTTTAACATTTTAGAAATCAGTCTTCGCGTGATTCGATACAAGAACTCCAATATTTCAAACGCTCTAATGGAAATTAGATCAATATACTATACGCTATACAGGGTGTACCAGACCTGACGTGCCACTTGTTAATGGCAGATACCTGAGATCATTTTGAGTCGAAAATCCTAATACCAAAATGCCGAGGCTATAATAGTTTTTAAGTAAGAAGTGTTGAAAGTTGGCCAATAAAGTTGTCTGAAATTCGCGCGCTCAGCCATGTCACATTGCACAGTAGTGAAGGTGCTTTCAAGCGCATTAATTCTATTATCGAAACTGATATAATTTTGCATACGTATTGTCTGCGTTGTTGTAATTGCTTCTTATCTTTATTGTAATGTATGAGAATTATTAATTAAATGTAATAATATTAATAGCAGGGTAAAAGACAAATATTAATTATGTAAAATGTGATACTGTCGAACTGTCAAAACTGTCATATGTATTTTATCATAAATGGATGATGATTCTGATGGTAAAAATGTACAGATAAATATAAACTAATGAATTACATTTTTGTTTATTAATAAGTGCTAATAAACAGAACATAAAATAAAAATACATAATTTTACTTTAATTAATAATAAAGTTATTTAATAAGCTTGAATTACATATGTTTCTACTTGTCCTGCTATTGAATTACATTTTAGTTTATTAGAATAAATTTTATTAATAATAAAATTATTTATTTTTAATGTAACATTTGATAATTTAAAATAAACTTATTGCTAGATAAGAGATTACATAAGCTATGGCCGTAACTTTACAAAATTACAGAATACAGAATACAGAATAGCTTATGTAATCTCTTATCTAGCAATAAGTTTATTTTAAATTATCAAATGTTACATTAAAAATAAATAATTTTATTATTAATAAAATTTATTCTAATAAACTAAAATGTAATTCAATAGCAAGACAAGTAGAAACATATGTAATTCAAGCTTATTAAATAACTTTATTATTAATTAAAGTAAAATTATGTATTTTTATTTTATGTTCTGTTTATTAGCACTTATTAATAAACAAAAATGTAATTCATTAGTTTATATTTATCTGTACATTTTTACATCAGAATCATCATCCATTTATGATAAAATACATATGACAGTTTTGACAGTTCGACAGTATCACATTTTACATAATTAATATTTATGTCTTTTACCCTGCTATTAATATTATTACATTTAATTAATAATTTTCATACATTACAATAAAGATAAAAAGCAATTACAACAACGCAGACAATACGTATGCAAAATTATATCAGTTTCGATAATAGAATTAATGCGCTTGAAAGCACCTTTACTACTGTGCAATGTGACATGACTGAGCGCGCGAATTTCAGACAACTTGATTGGCCAACTTTGAACACTTCTTACTTAAAAACTATTATAGCCTCGGCATTTTGGTATTAGGATTTTCGACTCAAAATGATCTCAGGTATCTGCCATTAACAAGTGGCACGTCAGGTCTGGTACACCCTGTATAGCTTCGAGTGGCATTCACGTTTCAAAAAAACCGAACGTCGGAAACTGAAATTTACAGTCAACTGTTGTTTTGGCATGTTATGTTTTATTAGCATTGTAAAAAATATTGCTGTACAAATTTCTTGCATAAGATCTCTTAAATGAGGAACGTGTAAGACGCGCTTGTACTTAATTTATCATATCGATAAGTGTCGCATATAAAGATAATATTGTTATGAGTAATGTAGAAAATAACGTTAGTTTTTACTGTATTGAAACAAATAATTATCGATAATTATATATAGAATAAGCGTTTTTGGAATTGCATATGTCTGATTGTCATATTCTTTCTCCCTTCCATACTTTTCCTCTCACTCATTAGCTGTAGTATTAAAAAACGCATTATTCGAGAATTGGTAAGACTTACGAGAGTCCTTCTTTGACAAAAATAGGAATAACAGTGAACAGAATATTTAGAGTGTTTCCATGGCATTCACATATTGTTAGTATCTATGTAGTCGAAACCATGAAAAGGACAAGATTTAAACAATAACGTTTCTTAAATGTTTTCAGGTTCGGACTTTGCATCGTAAAACATCTCCGCTCGTAGGGCACGTAGCAAAAAGATAATTTTTGGCTGATTTGCATCACGTTTGCAGTCACGTTTACGTTCAATGCAGAACATATAACCTATTAACCTGCATACACAAGTGCTCTATCTTGCCCGATCACGACGTTTGTCATCTTATCCCGCAGTTATCGTGTTTATTTATTATATTTATTTAATTAAAATACTACAATAAGAGAGTTGAAAAATATGAATACGTTATTGTATACGTTTTTAGCTACACGATACTCTGATTCTATAAAGAAAATAAAAGTATTTACTATACTTGTGTCATTTTTTATAAAAAAAAACACCAATAAATTACGTATGGGTGCATCCAAAACACATTTCTTATTATACTATCCACATTTGTGGATAGATTGTAATCAAACTACACACATATATGTACTATTATCTAAATAAACCTTTAATGAGTTTAGCATCGGATCGTTATCTGTTATAGGCTTAGAGAAATTAGCAATTCGTTATTTTATCCACTTCGTCATATTACCCCCGCCTTCCCCTATTGAAAAAAATCTTAAAAAATCACAAAACATCTGTTTACATTGTAGTTGATGATTTTACAGTCATTTTGATAAACATTGTTTATATTTAGATAATATTTTATTTATTTAATAAACTTTGTATGAACTAAGAACAAAGGAAAAATATAGCTCGCTTTTTGTAATTTTTTTTCTATGCAGAAAAAAAAGAATTCTTTTAAGGTTTTTCACTTCAAAGGTAAAAGAAGTGCTGCAGATTGATATCTTTAAAAAAGTTGAATTATTTAGAAAAGTCAAATGGTAAGTATTTTTTAGTAGAAAAAGTTTTTAAAAAAATTAAAGGTAAAATTATATAAATTTAAATATATAACATTTTAAAATAATTTATTAAAAATTTATATAATATACCTGGGTGGCAGTGTGGTCTAGTTGTAAAACGCTAGACTCGTAACCAGGAGGAATTGGGCTTGAGTCCACCTGATCACAGAAAATTTTATATTTTTAAACTGCACCTGCCGTACGAGAAATAAAGAGGGGATTCTCGTGCGGAGAAACTGGGCTTCGTTTTTTTGGAAGAGACGTTAAGTTGTTGGTCCACAAATAGCAACTGACAACTGCTATGTGTACCCCTCCCCCATTCCCCACAGAAAGGAGATGGGCCCCTACTGCGTAAATAATACCCGAAGAAAACTTCCCATGAATCGTCATGAAGAAGTCACAATGTTCGGCAACGAACGAAACGATTATGGATAATATACCTAATATGTAGAATAGATATAGGTATATGTAAGAAAAAATTCGTCCGCCGAGCTTTGTCCACCGTCCAAAATTCCATTCTTTGAAAATAACTAGAGAAGCAACTATTCTCTCTCTCTCTCTCTCTCTCTCTCTCTCTCTCTCTCTCTCTCTCTCTCTCTCTCTCTCTCTCTCTCTCTCTCTCTCTCGTCAAAATCTTTTAAGAGTTAATTGTTTTGACCAAAAACAATGTTGTTCTTTACAGAAAAAGACTACGTCGAGTATAAACTTGCCCTGAGACGTCCACGCGAAATTTGACTTTCTCGGCGTTTGGTACCTATATTGATTTTTTGTAACAACTCTCTCTTTTTTTCTGCCTATAAGCCCTTGCCTTGAATCCCTTCTTCCACATATTTCTATAGAGAGGCAAGCTTGCCAGTTTTGCAGTTACGAGCGGACATTATTTTAGATCTTGAAATATTGAACTCATTAATATTAATCAAAGCATATTCTGAAGAATATATTTCTAATCTTAGCTGGGGTAATATTTTTGCAATAAATTTTTTACAATAATTAAAAAAACGCTTATTAGCATCAAAAAGTTAAATCAATTTTAAATATGTAATTTTACTATTCCAATAAAAACTGTGTTTCAAGACCGACAAATAAGGCGCGCAGTTTGCTGAATTAGAAAAAAAGTATACAAAATTTACACCAAAATATTACCTATAATTAGGCTACCAGGTAACAGTAAGATCCAGCCCGACCGAAAAAAGATAACACTTCTTTCTACTTAATTTAAAAAATTTTTTACATTAACATTTTGGTCATTTTTTGCACCATTCCCTCTTTCTTAATTTCACGATAATTGGTGCCCTGCCATTAGCAAGCAAGAAAAATTTATTAACAAAAAGGGAGAAACGTATTGGAAAATATATATGTAATGTATGAAATGCATGTTTATTTGAACATGTAAAAGATTTTTAAAAGAGTAGCGATCGTGGATAATGCAACCAAATAAAATGTCACGAGAAAAAAAGTGCGTAGAAGGTTGTGTTTTCAAAAAAGATTATCAAGAAAATGAACTTGAGGTACTTCAAAATATCATTAGAGACTGAAAAAAATACAAACTTGCTTATATTTAAAGATATTGACATGTGTATATAATTTTAATGTATAATTTATAGATATTTAGAATAATAAGTGAATCATTAATCAGTATTTATACTGATTAATGATTGGGTATTGGGTTATACATAAGTTTAAAAAATATTCTTGAATAGTAAAAGAAATTATTTATGATTTTATCCAACATTTTATCGATTAAACGCAATCAATCTTCTTTTTCAATGTGGCATGTCAGATCATCCTGACGTTGGCCATCACTTTAGAGAGAGTTTTTTTCTAGCTATATGATTTTCTTACATAAGGAGCTGTTCTGAGACTAACAATAAGTGGTTTCTTTTGTTTTTCTTAAATTACACTCTACAGCGATAGTCTAGGGAATAATAACCAGAGTGGTTTCTCTGGTAAACTTTTGATAAAATAGCAACATATGAAGTAAGGGTCCGAGAATTACATTGGAATCGCGTTACCCCGTAATAAATATTTAACAAGAATGTGGAGGTGATTCATAGTTCCGTGTGAGTAAAATCGAATTTTGCGGCAAATCCCCTTTAATCTCGACCCTCATCCCATGTATGTATTAGTTTTAAAAGAGATTGTTTGGAGAATAAAAAGTAAGGTAAATAATAATCCGTTTCGGTATTCGCGTTTCGTATTTCAATCTTTTTATTTATTAAAAATATTAAAAAATAGTGGATATAAAACTGTAAGCCGCAAATGCATCTTTTAAGGCCGCAGTGTAAATAACATGACGATGCTATCGACCGCAAAATTCCTAATACACCATCTGCTGTCTTTTTCTCTTTCGAGTCATAGCTACAGCACTGTTATAGCTACGTTATTTCAGACTTAAAATTGACGATTTGGCAATGCAACTTGCAACGTTATTTATTATCCATTTTTTATAAGAAGTTTTTATATATTTTATAAAACATTTTATAATTAATTTCCCGAATATCAATAACCGGGAAACCGCTTCAGCAAGGAAAGATGGATCTTATAGATAAATGTCGTAAGTTGTGTCGGATGTCGGGAGCTGTCAATGGTTCTTAAGCAAGTAAAAGTTTGTACACGCGCAAGTATAATTTCCGAGAGTAAGCAAGGGTCGAACCTTCGAAGGGCCCGCCAATAGTTGCAACAAGAGAATGCCAGAGGGAGAGAGAGAGAGAGAGGAGAGAGAGAGAGAGAGAGAGAGCTGTGGACTGGAGAGAGAAAACAATTACGGAAAGCACTCACCGGAGTAAGGAAAGCATTAATCAAGGATTAAGAAGCATCGACAGCTCCCGACATCCGATTGTGTCGATTGTTGTGATTGACGTGACACAACTTACGATGCGACACCCGTTGTAGACTTACAACCCAATCACTTTAACAGCGGTTAATGTCAGATCACCCTGATGTTGGCCATCAATTTAGAGAGGGTTTAATTAAATTTTGCCTTTTATTTTAATTTTTACTTTGCTCTTTTATATTAATTATCTTATTTATTTTATTAGAAAATAAATATATGAAGAACATCGCTGACAATGAGTATAATTTCTTTTCTTCAGCCATGAAGAATGCTGCCGGGAAGAAGCAGGGCGACGACAAATTACCAAAGATCGTCGGCTACCTAACGACCAAAGACGTAAAAGGCGGCGATGCTGTGACACTCAGCTGTCGAATAATTCGGCGCGAAAAGGTTTGACGTAATATGTTAAGGAGGTTCGAGCATTACTTGTGAGTCAAAAATGCGATTGAAATAAATGTCATTACAACGATCCCGAATTATATGCAATATTAGTATAATGAATTGTGGATGCTACTTACGTGCTATATTCTTCGTAAATTATTAGCGTATAGAATATTAACAAACATATACTAGGGTATGAGAGCGTCAACGACTCGGGAATCGCTTATTTGGCCAACATTATAAGTTAGAACATGTCACTTTGTGACAATAAGCTTTCTATACTCGAAAGCCATCATAGAGCTTTAATTTCTTTATATGATTTACATAAACACTTTACACAAATAATCGCAAAACTTGAGCAATATTGACCGTATAGTTTTTTTGTAATATTATTCAGAAGTTGACCACTTTTAGTCTACCCTTATGGAGAAAGTCGCTCCGAGGTAGATTATCACTGGTTTAGTACACACTTAGCCACCTGAGGACTTTGAAAAACTAGCATTTGATAGATGAAACATCAAGGATTGTGTAGACTTTAAAAATCGGACTTTACCGTGTGGATTGAAGGCCATATTGTCACAAAGTTTAGATCCTAGCCTAGAATGTTGCATAATAAGCGATTCCCGAGTCGTTGACGCTCTCATACCCCGGCATATGTTTGTTAATATTCTATAAACTAATAATTTACGAAGAATATAGCACGTAAGTAGCATCCACAATTCATTATACTAATATTGCAAATAATTTGGGATCGCTGTAATGACATTTATTTCAATCGCATTTTTGACTCACAAGTAATGCTCAAACCTCCTTAAATTTGCACAACAATACGAAGATTAAATCCAGCAAGGACTTCCAATACAGTAGCAAGGCTAACATCTAAAAGTTAATCCATTACCAAGATATTCCCCGAAATCTCTAGCACTTAATTAATAGTACAAAGCTTTCAACGACGCAGGAGAGAGATTACTCGTATCGTGCACGTTAAGCATACGGTAAGCGTACTCGGTAAGAAAATTGACAATTAATTATCAAACGTTTAGCGAAAAAATCTACATTCGACACCATCATTGAAAGAATTTCAATTTTCAACCCTTCTACATTTTTTCTAGCTCCAAACGAAGAGCCAAAAAACTCAGCGTTCGCGACATTCCCGTAGTTTGCAATTACAGAAAGTGAAAACGAATCGATTACTTTCACGTGCAGGACTGCTACCGCGTTTTTGAAAAATAAGCAAGTATACAGGGTGTTAAATTTCAAACGTAACAGGCCGAATGTCTCGATAACTAAATGAAATATTGAGGTCTTGTTTTTTTTAGGTTGTATGGTATTGTTACGTCCGGACACCGAGATTTTATAATTTTTAGGAATTGAGGAAAATGTGACAAAGATCGGGGACCGGTTAGACGCGCCAGACACTGTCTCGCAGGTACGCGTTTTGGTACGTATCGACGAGTCGAACGCACTAGTCTAATGCTCCGGTTATGGGTCAACGTCCGTATGGACGCTATGACACCGACCGTAAGCCGTGCGCTCGTCGGTCCTGTTTCGGGTCAACAAACTTAATCCTACCCAGGAAAGGACCATGTGCGATCTCGGAGGGCAAAGAATGAAGAGCGAGGTCTTTAAATGATAGAAAGATTGAGTTCAAATGACATTAATTTATTACTCGTTAAATATATTAAAATAGGTGTATTTGTTAGGTGTGAGTGTATTGTTATGTGTGCATTAATCGCGGGTGTTACAACCGTTCGGAAGATGATCGGGCCGGACTTCGGAGAGAAATTAGCTAATATGAACTTTATATCCTGCCCGCTATTTATACAATTTTTAGATTCTTTATTACATTAAAAAAAGGAACTAAGTGTGAGTGAGTGAATGTGTGTGTGCGTGGGTGTGGGAGTTAGCTCAATTTAATTAATAATAATTATACTATTCTATCAATCATTACAAAATTAGATTATTCTATGTTGTGATTATTAATCGTTATTAATAACTATGGAATTTTAACTATTTTATTAGTCAATAATATTATCTTTAAAAATATAGATAATTGTATACAAAAAAGAGCTACATGATTCTTAATAACAGATATATATAAGTATTATTTATTAATCTACTTAGTCTATGGTAATCTCGATTACCCCCTGGATGATGTTACCGCGGCAGCGAAACATCTCTATTGTTAACTTTATTTAGGGGGGGGGGGGGGAGATACCAAACACCGCCTTCTTCTCTCCACGAAAAAAAACGCAAAAAAGAAATTTTGCTTGGGTCTTTAAAGATTCAGATGGATGACAAAGGATTTAAAAAACTGACAATAAGTTATAAATCAAAAAAATCCTATGACAAGTACTAGATGTCAAAGTCTTGTTTAAATCCGATACATTGTCGTATATCTAACAATAAATAATAGCATTAAATATTAATTATAATATTAAGACATGTTCAAAAAGTAAAGATACAAAGGCCTTAAAAATTTTTTAAAATATTTATGTACAAAACTGTTACTAATTGTAAGAATTACTTACATACACATAACTTTATTTTTCCACATAGTTGCCGCTATTACGGAGCGCGCCAACAGACGTGAATTGAAGCGTAGGTACATCTTGCAAAATTAATTACGTGAAAAGTATTGCTCGTACGAAAAAAAACTTATAGAACATTTTTTGTGCAAAATTGTTTATTCTTTAATTTTCTACTCTTATTGTTTTTTTTTTTTTTTGTAAAATCTATATTTAACGAGATATTTGCAAAAATACGGAATTTGAGCCCTTTTTGTTTAATTATTTTTCTTAGCGGCCACTGTACAATGTGTAACTTTTTTCCCCTTCAATCTTGTGCAAAAACGAAGGTCTGTACCAAAATTCAGCTTAATACTATTTTTTTCGAGGTGAAATCCTATTAGTGACTGTACTACTTTCCACGCGTCAAATGTTTTAACCAGAATCGTGCAAAGAAGGATGGAGAAAAGCTCGGAAGTAGTATTAGCGAAAGATCAATTCAAGTTTACATGAAATAGGGAAATGCGCGAGGACATTCTAGTTTACGGATAGCAATACAGAAGACAATAGAAAAAGAAAGAGCGCATATATAGGATTTGTAAATTTAGAAAAAGTTTTCGACAACGTAAAATGTAAAAATACGTTCGGAGTACTTAATTTTGTCTCGCTTGTAATAATACTTATGGCGAGACACCATTTCTGCAGGACAAAAGTAAATTTTCGCGGCTTGCGCAATAACGGGGCATTTAATCGGTAGTATTAATCCGCACGTATTAAACTGAAATTGCTGCCTCTGTAATTATTTATTTCGTAACAAACTCGAAAGGCGATGTAAAATTTTACGAATTACGGGGCGGACCCTATACATCAGAAAGAGAAAAACAAAAAGCTATTTTAGTTTTTAAATTTGCCCTATGGAATCAAATATGCATAATTAAAACGCGTCTGGACGATCTCGGCCTCGTAGGGATGAAAAGGTCGAAAATATTTGCTATCGAGCGGTAATATCACGCTCGGCTAATCAAACGTTCACGCAATACTTTCCGCGCGTAACCGAAGGAACGATAGCTTTTACCACGCTACACGTATTATAATCGTTCCCCTTGTCTGTTCTCCGAACATCCGACCTATGGCCAAATGCACCACGATGAAAGAGTTTCTCTCAATCCCGTTTTCCTGTTCGCGAACACGTCGCGCTCAAATCACCCTGTTCACAGTTAAAACACGATTTACAAGGGTAGAGCCTAATTTTAGTGAATGCGTCAATCACTATACCCTTGCAAAATACCCTTCTCAATTTCCTTAACATGATCGACGTGTAGTTGCAAACAGTCCCTATTTAAATTCTTCGGTAAGTTTATTACGCAAGCACGGCATCAGGCACTCACCCTTTTTTCTGCTCAACCGAACAAACTCAATGCACAGACAATCTAATATATTTTCGACATCTCTACGAGACCGAGGTCGCGTCCAGACGCGTTCTAATTACATTTGATTCCATACAGCAAAGAATTAAATAGCCTTTTGTCTTTCTCTCTCTGATGTACAGGTCCGTCTCGTAATTCATAATATTTTACATTGCCGTGCTTTTTTAACAAGGTAGTCCAGAATTTTGTCCTTTGTAATCGGAATCGCTGGAGCGTTAACTTACCTGGATGCAGAAGCAGACATATATAGTTTGTTCCATCGACTCAAGCGCATTTGTGTATAATACTTCAAACGCCACCAATTTAATCCGATTGTGTACGTGAATATTGTAAGAGGATTATATTATATCTAATTATTTTGGGCAAAGTATATATCTGTCAAATCGATGTAGAAGTCTGATGTAACGTTCGAGTTGTTTAAACTATTGCGACCGCAAACGTTAATACGATTATACTTTGAGTCCATCTATCGGCATATTTAAAGGACGTTATGATATTTGCTAAATTTTGAAATTTAATCAAAAATTTATCTACTAAATTAGATAATCGATTTAAAATTTAATAAAAACGTATTAACTTTATTTTTTATGTCAATGTTTTTAAATATTTCATTTACGGTTAAATATTTTATACACGTGGCAAGCAAGGCGACAGTAATTGATTCGAAAAGCAAGAAAGAGAAAGAGATCCCAAAGGAATCGTGCAGTATATATCACGTGTACCAGCTTATGTCGTTAGTCTTGACACTCCTGACCCTCTCCCCATAACGTTGGGGTCTTGACGCCACCCCTTATAGAACTTTCCTCCGTTCAAAAAAAAATTAAGCTGCGCCAGCGGACTGTCAGCGTTACTTGTCATTTTTCGAGTATTTCAGTTGTAATTCTCACGCGGTTTCCCCGGATATTCGGAACAACCTAAGAAATTAAGAACATCAGACGGAGAATTTTTTAGCCGTGCGAGTCCCCCGGCATAATCCCCAGGGGCCGATCCTGAAGTATAAGTCGAGTCATTTTTCTCTTTCTACGGAAAAGAAAACTGTAGATTGAGTTTGCTAGACTACTATGTCAGATCAATAAATTTGCGAACGATCTCAGCATTATGATAATATAAATTATTTTTCCGCTTTGACGGGATTACTTTTTAACGGCTGGTTCGCGGTGAAGGGTGAAATAGAGCGCAGTTGACTCCCCTGGCCGCCCCTTGCCGATATTTCACTGGGGGAGGGAGAGCCGAGAGAGCGACGGGATTATTGACCGATTATTGCAGCGAGATTTTCATATCTTAATGAAGTGGCAGACTACATAGGGTTCAATTGAATGCGCGCATATATTTACAGCGGCTCCCCTCGAATAAGGGCACGTGCACGCGCCCTAACGAAAGCGAATCGTTTTCATCATTAAACGATCGGAAATATTTTGCTCGCAAGCGTATCCCACTTGAAAAATTAAATTTCAGTCGATCCATACATTTATATTAATCTCGAATCATTTTCAGATATTATACTTCGGGATCCGAGATGGGAAGGATATTGATGATAGGCGGAGCTTTATTTGTAATTTGACATAATTGGGTTGTTATTCAATGAGTACTTGATATAGTCGATGCAGATATGATTGTCTGATCCCGGGTGCGCTTTTAATATGCGAGCAAGCTCCTACATCAGGGTATAGAAAGATAAGAGGGGAGCTTATAGCGTCCCCAAACAAAATTAATTTGGATTAAGGGCAATTTGGAGGAATCATTGAAAACATTATCTGTGGAGAATTCCATATCTCTATGCTGGAATATCATAAAATACGTATTTCTCACATTTTATTTTTTTTCTATGCCGTTATTATAGATATCGAGATGAGGTTTGTCTCATATCGTAAATCATTTAAAGCATTATCAAACACGTTTTTTTTAAGAATTTTTTACGTTAAAACTCGACTTGCAGAATTGTTTAAAATATTTAAGAATTTTTTTTGCACGCTTCTTAAGAGGTAAAATCTTGGAAAAAATTTATAATGTATGTTACATAAAAGACAATCTTCCCAATTTTTTTCAGATTTTTTAAAACACGGCGCCATAATTGAGATTTATTTTTTTTAATTATTCTGTAATAATAAAGTAAAATCAATAAATACAGGGTGTTTCAGGGTCTCTGCACCAAACTCTGAGGAACGATAGGTCTCGCAGAAAGGATCATTTTTTGTAAAGCAACCCATGTTCTCTGACGCGTCGTTTAGGCGTTACTCGACCGCACAGACAGGTTTTACTAGGTGGCATGTATTACAATTATAAGATGAATTAATTTTTTTAAATACATTTGCAGACAGTTTACAGAAGATGTTCAAAGTGTCTATCCTGAACCTGATTGCATTCTGCCCTACAGAATGCAATACCAATGCAACAACGAAGAGCAGCAAAAGGCCAACTGTAACGCAGAATGCAATCAGGTTTAAGGTAGACACTTTAAACATATTCCGTAAACTGTCTGCAATTGTACTTGAAAAAATAAATAAATAGAATTTATTATATATTTGTAACACATGCCACCTAAGACCTGTTTTTGCAGTCGTGTAGCCTCCTAAACGACGCGTCAGAGGACATAGGTTGCTTGACAAAAAATGATCCATTCTGCGAGACCTATTGTTCCTCAGAGTTTGATGCAGAGGCCCTAAAACACCCTGTATATTGCGTCATATTTGTTAACACACAGCACGGCGTCATAAATGGTTTCCTATCTGAAGATTGTCACGTCCGAGTTTGACTTGACAATCTTTAGGTGGAAAGCCATTTATGACGCCGTGCTGTTAACGAATATCAAAACGCAGCTGTTATAGAAACTATCAAGACACTTTTCGCCGGGTTATATTACTATTGCTAATCTGCGAATATAAGCCATTTATGTGTGTTGGTCAGTATTTTTACCCCTGACACAATAATTATATTGTATATCTTTCTATATACGATCGGACGTGACAATCTTCAGGTAAGAAACCATTTATGACGCCGTGCTGTTAACGAATATGACGCAATATATTTATTGATTTTACTTTATTATTACGGAACAATAGAAAAAATTAAATTCTAATTTTTTTGAATATGGCGCCGTGTTTGACAAAATCTGAAAAAAATTGGAGGGATAGTTTTTTATGTAACATACATTATAAATTTTTTCCAAGGTTTCACCTCTTAAGGAGAGAGCGAAAAATTCTTGAATATTTTAAACGATTCTGCAAGTCAAATGTTAGTGTGGAAAATTCTAAAGAAAAACGTGTTTGATAGTGGTTTAAATGATTTACGATATGAGACAAACCTCATCTCGATATCTATAATAGCGGCGGAGAAAAAAAATAAAATGTGAGAAATACGTATTTTATGATATTCCGGCAATGGGGCGATATAGAGATATGGAATTCTCCACAGATAACGTTTTCAATGATACCTTCAAGTTGCCCCTAATCCAAATTAATTTTGTTTTGGGGGCCGCTAGCTCCCCCTTTATCCTGCTATACCCTTTTACAATAAAACTATACCTACACGTCAATCACGTTAAAGAAAATTGGAAATTAGTATTTATTTGTAGTGATTGACACATTTAATAAATTTATTAGGCACGTTTTATAATGCTTTCTTTCTCAATCGTCCGATTTGCGCTAAAGATGCAAAATTGGAATAGTCTCTTTCTTTTCTTGCTACTGCTTCGCGCTGTCATGCGCGGTCACACGATCGATACGCAATACGCGTTTCATATGTATGCGTAAGTTTACATATATATGAGAAGACTAGCTGGTTACCCGGGCTTCGCCCCGGAGGACTTTTCGCCCTATTGTAGACATCAGTTAGTACATAGACAACAGAGGAAATGAACAATACGATGAAGAAGTTTAAATCTGAAGCGATAGAATTGGAGCAAAAGTACGAACAAACACTAACATAATTTTAATTCATCTTTATCATGTCATGAGATAATATTGTTCATTACAATCAAACGAAAGTTTATTGGAGTCAAAATCGATTTCAGCCGTTGCGTCAAAGAATGCGGTAATTCGAGTGTCGAAGTTATATTTGACGATGTACGAACGAAGGAAAGTTATTTAAAGCAGCGAATCGTTTGTATATTGAACAGTCTTTTTATTATAGCAGAGAATGTGCTATACAGATATTAAGCGTCGAAGTTAACGAAACAGAAATAATTTGTTAAAGCAGAGAATAGTTGGTATATGAAAAGTACATATTTATATGTACGATGAATAGTTTTTATATAAATTTGTACTTTTTATATACCAACTATTCTTTGCTTTAACAAATTATTTCTGCTTTGTTAACTACGACGCTTAATATCTGTAGCAGGAATAATTTGTTAAAACAGAGAATAGTTGGTATATGAAAAGTATGCTTTGTAAGTTAAAGCGAGGTCCACTCTGTACAGGGTTGGGAGGGGGGATGCGAAGTGGGCCGCGGTGGCGAACACAGCAAACGGAGAACGACGTTTCTTAATTGTAAATTTTCAGCTTCGAGTTTTGCATCGCAATATCTCCGCTTGTAGGGCATGTAGCGGAAACATAAAAACACTTTTATTATACGAATTTGGTCCAAGCTATCTATTAAGCCTAGTTGGAACGTAATCCGTTCGCTAGTTATCGAGATCTCAAAATCTCGGGTACTCGCAACTCGTTGCGTCGCGTTAATAGAGCCACGGCGGTCTCGCTTTGCGCGTACTTGGCGCGAGGCACTACCGTGTCTCTTGATTACTTTGATTTTTTCAAGGTAAAGATATTACTTGGATTCTTTCAAGGCAGATTATCAACATAAATTATAATTTTAAACAATAAGCAAAACGCGTTTGTAATTACCCTAGCTACGATTCGGCATTGCCCCGCGTGCGGCGGGTAACTCCGAATGGTAAAGTTTTGCTTTTTGTTTAAAATTGTTCATGTTGAAAATTTATAAATACTATTGTAATTTAAAGCCAAATAACTGGAATATTACTTGAAATAGACTTTTATAATTGATAAATAATCGTCAGCTTTATTTAACTTTTCCCTTAGATGTTCGCAATTCTTCCATTCTCCCATTTTCTTAAAACTATTTTCGTTAATAAATTCATTGTGGAATAAGGAAGCGTTATTTTTTTAAAAGTAATTGTTGAGCTGAGTATATAAAAACCGAAAAAAATTATACAGGAATTAATTTACAGGAGATACGAAGGGTTCTATAATTCACTCTTGAATCTAGATTTGCGCCTTTAGAGGTTGATTAGGGCAAAATCCTGAAATATGTTTTTGAGCATTTGTATGGGTGACCTTTGTAAGCAAGAACCAAGTCGATATCTCATCGGGCCTAAGAGATATTGACAAATCCGTAAAAATACATTTTAACCCTTTTCACACCCTTAAGGGCCGAATTTCTAAAAATCCCTTTTTAGTGGGTGCTTACGTCATGAGAGGAATACACTCCTCGAATTTCATGTTTCTAGGTTCAGGGGTTTGGGCTGGGCGTTGATGAGTCAGTCAGTCAGTCAGTCAGTCGGGACATTTGTCTTTATTATATATATATAGATTTACAAATGTATATTTTGAAAATATATGCGCTTTCATTTCAGAAAACCCTGATGATATATCGGTAGATTTAGATATGGATGTGGAGGAACCCTCCACATCCATTAATAAAATCGAAAAGTTGCTGGAGCGATTGCTGCAGCAACAGCAGCAGCAGCATCAGCAGCAGCAAATGCTGCAGCAACAGCAGGAGCAACAGCAACAGCAGCAGCAGCAACAGCATCAACAATTGCTGGAGCAGCAGCAGGAGCAGCATCAGCAATTGCTGCAATTGCAGCAGCGGCAGCCGCAACAACAGCAACAGCGACAGCAGGAACAAACACGACAATGTAAGTAATAACATTGTACATTTTTTTATTATATAAAGTAAATAAATGATCACGCTCGTATGTATCAAATACTGTAAATATATAATATGTACTACTACTCTATTATGTAAAATATATTTATTATATATATTTTTCATTTCAGATTACAGGCGCGGACAGGGCCGTGGTCGTGGGCGTGCCCGCTGGTACCGGCGCCGGGCTCGCAATAATAATAAGTATATTATTAATTTTAAATAAATAAAATAAACGCGTAAATACATATATTTTTTCTATTGTCCTATCTTATTTATATCCTACATATTTTTATTTTCATACTCAATTAATCTTATTAATCCTGAAAATTAGAATTATGCGCTACTGTCATTTTAATCTTAGATTTCATATTAAATTTTAAATCGAAAAAAATTTTTATTATATCAAATATATGCCTATTAATAATTACAGGGTGTTGCCTGACATGAAGTAGTTGTGCTAAATTTAAATTGTTCATTGCAATCAAAGGAAAGTTTATTCGAGTCGAAATTTATTTAAAGTAATTAAATACCGTAACGAAGCACGGGTATTAAGCTAGTTGTACTATATTAGAGTAGCGATATTCTCCCACTTCTTGCATCCGATTCTTCTTGCAACCGATAGTCTGATATATATACTATTATGTAATAAATATACTATTAACTTTAAATAACATGTAGAACACATCAAATAATAAAAATAACTTTTCTTAAAATATTTTCTATGAGCTGTTTTTATCTTTCTCTTGGGGACAACACATTGTAGTGCAAAATGGCGTTAACATAGTGGCAGAGCAGAATAATGAGCAAAAATATTTTATTAAAAAACAAATAAATAAAGAAAGGGGTCAAAATTAAAACTAAGAATTGAACACTGTCAAATATATGCCAGTAAATAATTACAGGGTGTTGTCTGACATGGGGTAGTTGTGCTAAATTTAAATTTGACAACTACTTGATTGAAAATATTTATTGTATATATAGATAAACGGGTATTAAGCGATGTATAAATCAAAATACGAATGTGCAGACCAATATACACGTTGACATGAGCTTGCACTGTTTTCGCATTTTGTAATTTTGCTTAAATTAACTTACAATTAGTAAGAATTATAATTGAAATGTTTTACTATAATTACATTGTACGTCACAGATACCTATATGTATAATAGATAATAGATACTAAATATATCTCACTCTTAATTAGATTTAATTCAAGACTATATTCATTTGCATATCGCAGCACGTACAAATTCCAAATATGTTTTAAATCATTGCAAAGTAATCTTAAACTCAAAAGAAATTATTGAATATCAAATGAGAATTTATTAAGTATTTAAAGTAATTTATTTAATTCACATTATAATTACAATGTATTTTAATGCCATTGTATCTGGTTACGGAAGTAAAAGTTATTTTTTTTAAAGTAATTGTTGGGCCGAGTATAAGAACCGAAAGAAATTTACAGGAGATACGAAGGGTTCTATAATTCACGCAGATTTGCGCCTTTAGAGGTTGATTAGGGCAAAATCCTGAAATATGTTTTTGAGCATTTGTATGGGTGACCTTCGTAAGCAAAAACCAAGTCGATATCTCATCGGGCCTAAGAGATATTGACGAAAATACATTTTAACCCTTTTCACACCCTTAAGGGTCGAATTTCTAAAAATCCCTTCTTAGTGGGTGCTTACGTCATGAGAGGAATACACTTCCCAAATTTCATGTTTATAGGTTCAGGGGTTTGGGCTGGGCGTTGATGAGTGAATGAGTCAGGACATCTGTCTTTATATATATAGATGTAACGTGGTACTGTGGCTCTTATACGAGCCGGAAATCCATTGGGCCAAAAAAAGAAAAAGAATGTGAGCAGATCGAGGGGCACCATGGCATTCTGTTGGCGGGTACACAGCATAAATTATAGAAGATAGCAATTTTTCATTTTTGTGCATTGCGATGGCGATAAGCCAATAATTTTTAGTTTTTTTTAATGTTTTCTTTAATGACCTGTATCATCAAGAAACTGATAAAGGAGAGGGATAGGGCAAGAAGAGTCTGGAGAAGAAACAGATTAGAAAGAGTGAATTAGCCGAAATGTTTTCTTATTAAGAAATTTGACGACACCATCAATCTACAAAGAGATACAGAAAACCTTGACGCTCGACTTTATCGAACGGATTATTAAAGAGACATAATTCCCGCCTTTTTTCTCTGTCAAAGAAAACTATTGGGATGAATAAAGCGTTTTAAGCGAGCGCGGTGACTCTAAAATTAGCTTCGTCCAACTAGATATTTTATTTGATAATTTCCACTCCCGGAGTATATTAAATACGATAGCATTTCGTGGCTCGCAATCGATAAGCTCACGATTTGAATCGAGTTAATTCTGGAGTATATTGTGTCCACGCGGGAGAAGGGAAACTCAGTCAGAACATCGAAACTTGAAATAGCGGATCTCCGCGGGTGACAAATAAGTGACGCGCAGTCCGCGAGGTTATCTTTTTTTTTTTTTTAGATAGGACGTGATTCCACTTAACGGATGGGAAACGGGTTTTGTACCTCTAATACGTGGTTCGCGACATACGTATCCCATTTTAAAAGATCTTCCCGTAACCACGCGACCGCGTCAAAGGAGCCCATCCATCCATACACCGGAATATGCTACAAGATTTAGCGAGCTTTGCACGAATTCTACACTAAAAAAAGGTTTTGGTTATAATAACTAAGGCTTGGTGAAATAGTTAAAGTTAACAAATTTGTTAACATTAACCAAATACTTTGTCATAATCACTAAACCGTTTAGTTGAAACTATTTCACCAAGCCTTGGTTATTATAACTAAAACCTTTTTTCAATGTAATATAATCGAGTTAATTCGAGTCTCAATTGATCCTTGGCTTTATCTTATAATTGTTATTACCGTGGCGTGAAGACTTGAGAATATTTGTGAGACAATGCGAGTATTTAACCCCGAATATTTAACTCAAAAAAATATGCCCTTTGTATGAATATAACCTATAGTGATTTTTCGATATTTTTAAATTTTGACCGACTTTTACGTATAAATCAAAAAATTACTTAATAGATCAGGATTCGTAAGAGATAAATTATGTAAAAATGGCCAAGAATCTATTGGTTTAGTTCTTGCCAGCGTAATAATTTTTTGATAGAGTATTATTTTGCTACTCTTTTTCTCCCTCTTTTTCTCTCTCTCTCTCTTTTACTTGAAAAAGGGATTGGAGGAGAGATGCACACGACGGAGTGTGCGCTTGACTGTTTCTTTACTATTTCTTTGACAATTATTTTTTATTTAATATATACAATTTGATAATCAATAACGGTCTATATTGATTTTACAATGCCCAAGTAATTACTCTAACAAGTTTGACTATTACGAATTAATACCGCACGCTTGTTAAGGGGCCCATTCACGATCAATCATGTTGCTCAAAAAGTAGTTGCGCAACTTAATGTTGCACAAAGTAAAATTCCACACACGCTAACATTTTATTGCGCAAAATTTAGTTGCGTACAGTTCTTGGTAGTGCTCGCTTCGTGGTGGTGTTTATCGCTTTATTTATAATAATAATATAACAATACTAAAATAAATATTACTACTGAAACCTGCGCCGCGCCGCTATATAACATTGGCAATGGAATATAATCCTGAAAAGGCCAAGAAAAGATAACGCAATTAATGGCTTTTCCTTTAAAGTTATCTGCGCTCCCGGGCAAACAAATCACATCTAGATGATGTATAAATATCTAGATGTGATTCTGCTCTCAACGCAACTAACTTCAAGGGGGAAGGCATTTATAATTGCTTCTGTATGTATGTACGTACACTTTGTCAGTCAGATTACAACTAGAAAATTTACACCACCACTCACGAAACAGATGAGTCGCACAACAGGCGTGTTGCGCCAAAAATATCAGGAAGGTTTTGATTACACAACAATTGCGCAAATCGTCAATCAATCTCAATCACGATCAATGATGTTGCACAACAGGCAATATTGTGCAATATGATTGATTGTGAATGGGCCCCTTAATTATTAGTTACAACTTCAAACTTCAGACTGCCCACGCGCCTGATCTTCACTTCGGCGATATAGAGGCCAGTCATATTAAACTAATTTAGAGGGTTAACCTTCAAATTAGTCTTCCCAGGTTGTAATCACCATTATGAATCGCTTTGATTTGAGGAGTTATAAGTGAAATTTATTTTGCTTTGCAAAATTAACAGGGAATAAAGTGTTATTAACAATATTATAAACAAAAAGCGTGACTTTTTTTGTTCTTTATCAAATATATCAAAAATTAAACAAGATAGGGTAACAAACTATACGTACCCTCTTTTTGTAGAGCGTAAAATTATCTACAATAATGATCTGAACAACATTTATTGTTGTCAGTCGTTTAGCTTGCACGCGCCGTCAAACTCCGAAACTCAGATTCTGAAAACCCTCGACTTCCTTCTTTGTTTTAATGTTGTGCCGGTGATTTTTTTTCGTTATTTAAAATAAAATTAAAAATCCAAAAAAAATCACACTATCTGAGAACTACAACGAATATCAAGATAAGATGTGCGCTAATGAGATGTAATGAAATAAAATAATATATTAGGTGCGTCACACTATGTAGTCAAAAGTATGTATATGATTAATTTAATACGTGTACTAATTGCACATTAACACAGAAGCTTCTCATAGACTAGCAATATTATAATGGAAAGCCAGGCCGATATAACGTTTATAATAAAAACGCGACAGGTGGATGCACAGTCTCGCACCTGGACCAGTCGATCATATTATATAGTTAATAAAAAGCGCAACATTCACAGCATTCAAATAAAAAACTTACGCAAAATAGAAATATTTAACTAAAATAACACTATTTGTCTCTACTTGTCTCTCTTTTTTTCTTCACCTACCTATATGTGAAGCAACTTTAGGATTTTCTCTACTCTATAAATAAAGATATTATAAAAATATTACTTCCAGCACGTACATAGTTGATTCAGAAACTGCATCGAAGGAGAAAAATTTAAACCGTATTAAAACATAGCAAGTATTCATTAAATTGTTTCTTTATTTTGTGTAGAGTAATATAATATGTATATCTGTATCTTGGAAGTAAAGAATCGTATCCACTATTATAAATTTAAATAAAACAAAGTTTAAACAATTAATTGTATATATTAAGACCATCAAGATATACGATCAATAGAAGGAAGAAACTACCATTTACGGTCTAAACTTGGATCTTTGGTAGCTTAATAATAATTCTATATTACTTCTAATACGTAATTTATACGTGTATAATTTTCCAACTTATTAAACTGCGCGCCGATTATTTTTCGGACTTAAAACACAGTTATTGTTGAAACATTAAAAATTCCCCTCCTCTCCCTAATTAAATCGATATCGATTTAATTTTAAAATTACTATAAAAAATATATTGCAAAAAGTATTACCCCAGCCATTTTAATGGTTCTTATTTTGATTGATTAAGTTCATTCTAAGCTGAGATATGTGCATTTAAAGTTAAAAGTTAAAAACCGATATTATTTTTGCACCAACCTAATAGTACAACAACAACACGCTGTACCTGGTATAAAAATTAGTCACTATAAAAATTTTTAATACGACTTTTTCTAAACATTGCATCTTGCTAGTAATAATAGAACTAGTAATAATAGACATAAGACGCTTTACCATTATACAATTTAAACTCCTGTTATATTAAAAAATGTATATTAACTCTATTTTAGCAAAAACTGGAGATTATACGATTCTTTATCTCTGGAGGTAGAGGTATATGATGTATATAGAAATATTTATTCCGCCCTTTTTTTACGGGGTACAGACGGACTCCCGCTCCGTTTACAAAATAAAAACACCTACATCTGATGCTTCCCTTTCCTTCCATCTCTTTCCTCTGACACTCCCTTCCTCCTCGCACTCAACTTCTTCGCTCTCTTACAATTCTCCTACGCTTAATTATCGCCCATGTCCTCCGCACTCACCCTACCTCGCTCGCCACGCCGCGCATTTTTTCTCTCTCTCTACCGCCTAATACTCTAACTCTCTCTCCTCCTCCTCGCACCGATTTCCCTACCTGTATCTCGCCACGCTCCGCTCGCACAATTCGCTTCTCGCATATATGATGTATATAATAAAATATATTGTACACAATATATTAATCAAAATAAGTAATTATTTTTCTTATTGCAAGAATAATTTTGTACTCCACTTTTATTATATTAGGTATCCTCATATTGCAAATTTCAATTTTAATTATATCTGATTCATTACATGTTATTAATTTTTTATTCCAATTTTGCGAGTGCACTTAAACTCAAATGTGTGATTGGCTGTTTCATCATGCCATTACGCTCAACGTTCTACCTATTATTACCTATTAACTATAATATTATATTAAATAATTGCGATTGATCTGTCAGAGCGTTACACTGCGTGGAATATCATTCTCCATCTCGTTCTCGTATTTACATCTCGGGGAGGATGACGGAACTGGCACCAGTTAAGAAAAAAATATAATAAATATATTATTGCGCCCGTGTATCTCCTGTGGCGTAAGAGGCGCTGCTCGGAAAATTGATTCTATGGCAACGCTTTGGTTTATGCCGGATTTGTAAAATGCGATATTAACTAATGTAATCACCGAGGAGGGTCCAATTCAGGACCGAAACATCTGATGTTTGATATTTTGACCATTGCAATTAATTGTTAAGAATAGAATCTATTTTTTCGCACACAATATCTTGCGCCGGCTCTTATTAGCCCTATATTATATTGTTTATATGTCTTTGTCAGAGCCTTATTAAATTTGTTTATTATTATTATTGTTTAAACTTATAATTAAGACCTTAAAGAACACCTATAAATTTTTTCAAAATTTTTAGTAAAGTTTTAGGTTGTTTAATATACCGCGGACGCAAATGAGCCATGTATATACGGTTAGTAGTGCCGAAAAACAATGTACGATTTATAAGGGTTAATTAATAAACATGCTTTTTTATCTTTAAAGTTAATTAACTCTTTATATTCTCGGTTAGAGAGTGAGTGAGTACGCGTGAGTGTGAGTGTGTGAGCGAGCACAGCGGACGCGCGACGATGTCGACGACGTAACAATATTATAATCACCAAATATTTATTTCGACTTTTTGTGATCAAATTTTGAAAATATTAAACTTTAATTTGGCATAACATAAATATTTAAATTCTAATCAAATCAACCAAAAATAAACATTATTTTAAATTTAAAATAGACTTTTATTACCCCAGGCACCGGACAATGAGAACCACGTTATGAGTAATAAGATCCATTGTTTATGCGGAACATTTAGGTGAGTAAAGAAGTATAACTTATTTATGGAAACAGTAATTAAATATGTAAAAAATAAGTTTCATTATCTTCCATTAACCTAGGACGAGATCAATCATTAAATTTAAGTTTCTCTCTATCATTTTATAATAAATTTTTACAAATGCAAGAGTCGCAAATAAAATTGTTTACCTTTTTACAAGCTACACAGTTAAAATTTGTATATATACCCGAGGTAATTAGAACCAGTTCTAATTATACGACGTTGGAGTTGATTCGAATTACCCTATTGATAGTTTTTTGTCGGTAATTTAAAAAAAAAGCTATTAAAAAATTTTTTTAATTTTAAATGTTTTGTCAATGAAGTAAACATATGACAATAATAGATAATAAAGAAAAAATAAATTCAATTAATGGGAAATAAAACCACTTACCTATTTGCTTAAAAAGAAATAATTAAAAATTTTAACGGAGCGTGCAAAAACGCGACGTGCACTTTCCCGGGCAAACAAAACGAGATCAATGAAATGTTCGAGTAGCGGAGGGAGTGGTGTTTCATATATTAGGAGTTACACACACGCGGGTTCGGAATTGTAACACGCTATAATCAACTTATTCTAAAATAATTTTTATTATTCTCATGGTCTTTATTTCCACATGTTCCTCTATATAATTCCAAATCGTCACGACCACCGTGCACTCGATCTTAGGTGCTTCAAGTTACAGTATGTGAGAGTTAAATTCAATTTATTATAGTAATTAATAAGTACTTAGTAGTAATTAAATTATATTACTAAATTAGATATTACTACGGCAAAAATTTCGCGACAGAAGAAGTGTAATGCCTCTTTCCGTTTTCTTAATTACGGATTGCAAAACTGCAGTCTCTATCTCAGAGGAGTTATATGATTTGGAGAACTATCGTCGCTCGCAATAATTTCCATCGATCGCCGCCGTTCAAAATTCCTCGTTCGCGACGCGCCGCTCCGAGATTGCTCAACCTCGCTGTTTTGCGCAATTTCTGTTTCGGCTCTACGAGTCGGTAGGCTTTAGAGCTCGAGTTCAGCGGCGGACCGGACCTGGAGCTGCTCGAGACGAAGCGACTTTTCCAGGTTAATCTCTATCTATTATATCCTCTCGGAGCGATAAACTTCGGCGGATGCATAATTGCGGCACGTTGCCGGGAGGAATGCTACGTAGCGGGGTAAAATTTCGGCCGGCGCGGCGTGGCGCCTCGCTGGAGGCTCCCATTCTGTTAATTCATCACTGGCGAATTAAATTTATTATTCGGTTCATCGTGGCGCAGAGAAATGTGCGCTAGGTTAGTAAGCCGAAGATCCGAGTTCGAATCCGACCATTCGACCAAAAAATATAGTCGATTTTATTTGATCGCCACCTTTCGGAAGGCAATGGCAAACCACGGAGAGTATCTTGCCCAGGAAAACCCCTCTATAGAGCCGTTCGGAATCGGCGTTAAACTTGTAGATCCCATATATCTGGATCACAGATATATGCAGAGGGGTTGCCTACGATCGGTTAAGGGGTCACCTCACTTTGACCGGTCGAAAAAATCTCTTAGATAACTTTATTTCTACGCTGCTCTTTGTAGATTGTCAGAACGAGAATTTCCTCCCGCGAGCATCAGCGTCCAGCGAGGGTCGTAAGGATTGCAGGAGGGGTAGCGTCTACCTATCCGTACTAATTTCTAAAATTTGTTCGGATCGAAAGCCAACAGGGAAGCGAAGAAGTCGGTACCGCGTTTGGTAAATATGCATATTAGGTCAAACCTCACCGATGGCCTTGACCTTGACATATGTTGTCAAGGTCACCCTCCTGAGTGACCTTCAGAAGGTTTTAGCTCACGGTCATTGTTTATTAAAAAGTTATAAACAAAAAAAGTTTGAAAAATATAGCAATTATTTTGAGTATTGAAAGACATAAACGACCTTGACCTTGACATATGTTGTCAAGGTCACCCTCCTGAGTGACCTTCAGAAGGTTTTAGATGGCGGTCAATCCCCTTAAATCTGTGACAAAAATTTTTATTAAAATAATTTATTGCAACTTTTTAATTCTCAATATCAAATAACTTATTGTTAGTAATTAAAACTAATATTTTTTAAATTCTATTAATATAAAATCCATTCAAGATTAAACAAATAATAAAATGCCATAAAACTTTGAAGCTTCAACATTCTACCTCATTTTCGTTTTACTTCAGATTGGAGCAAGGAATTTTCTTTCATATTGTGTTAGGTTGATGGCAAGAAACAAAACGTAGGCTCTTACGTCTATCGTAAACGTGAACGTAAAGCAAGGCAGAGAAAACCGTTTACGTAACTACGTAAGTCGTGACACGATAGCTTTTTAAGATTTACGTAGTTATTTAGATATACAGTTTTCTCTGCCTTGCTTTACGTTTACGTTTACAATAAACGTAAGAGCCTACGTTTTGTTTTCTGCCATCAGCCTTATATCAACTGCTCTGTTCAGAACAAGTATCTGAAATTATCTTATACAAACGTCGATAGGGGAGAATTTATAGCGGAGTTAATTCACGAGTTGCGCCAAAATTTTTCATATTTTATGCCCTTTCAAGCAATATACTAACAATATAGGGGGTTCCATTTGAAATTTTTGAGTTAGATTCCCCTGGGGCACCCCCTTGAAGGGACAACTCCCCCAACCTTCTTAAATAAGGCCCCTCGAAATGATTGAATACGTATTTCGCAATTTTTTATAAATTTAAACCGTTTCCGAAATATAGGGGGTGGACACTTTTCGTTGGAAGACCCGGCCTGATGTATATTATAATATATACGACAATCAATAATTTACTTCTCGCGGTTAGTTTATACATCTGTGCAAATTAATGTAAAAAAAAAAATTAGTATTGTTACCGTTAAACCTCGCAGACCAAACTTATTTTTTGCATACGTGTTAGCACCATCTATAGGGTGTCCTCCCATAAAGAAAGACCCCAGCCAATATTTCGCTCATAAGTTTCGAAAAAATCAACGTATTATAATTTTCCTTAATTGATCTCGTAAATTTTCTGAGAATTAAGATGGTAATCTCAGAATTTGTAAAAAAAAAAAGAAATTAAAATGACCGACAGTTTTATCGAACGCGAACTAGCTATTCAGATTCCAGGAGATCGATAGATAAATGGATCGTCGGACGCGGACGGATGAGACGTCGCGCCGGACGAGCTGTGTAATGTATAAACTGTAAATACAGAAACGCGCGGAGTAAGCAATTACGCGATATCGATTACGATGTAATTAAACGCACGGATTGCATGCAATGCAATATGTGAATATGCGGAAGTATTTAGTGCATTTGGGAATTGGACGTAGGTATTTTGCAGGGCGAGTTACGCAAGAATTATAAACGCGCAGGAGCTATTTTGGAACGTGCAATATTTACCAAGTGGATTTTGGCTGGGCGTGCCTCTTAGATAGCCGCGGGCGTGCCTCTTAGTAAGCCGCGGGATTTGAGGTATAAGCACGTGATCTCTCGGTCGAGACGGAGATCTCTCAATCTGGCGGTTTTGCGGGTATGCGGAGGGATCGAGCGGAGTTCCGGAATGCGTGCAAACGTCCGAGATCACTCTATCGGTTATCCCGATTTCGTGTCGGCTCTACGAGTCGGTAGGTTTTAGAGATCGAGTGTAGCGGCGGACCGGATCTGGAGCTGACTCGAGGCAAAGCGACTTTTCCGGCTTGATCTCTATCGGCCGGCATAATTGTGGCGCGTTGCCCGCACGGAAAGAACAGTTTTGTTGAATTATCCAAAATTTTAGCTATAGATGTAGATTTAAAAATTATTTTTGTTGGACCATTAAAATAATTTATTTAGGACATCAAACTGTTTGCTAGAGTGACAAAATGGTTTGCAGCATTATTACAATACTTAAGGTCCTACTATAATTATGTAGATGGTCCGTTCTGTCCGTGCGGGAATGATACGGCGCGGCGCGGCGCGGCGCGGCGGAGTGAAATTTCAGATGCGGCTCGCGCTAGAGATTGGTTCCCGTCGCACAGTGGGGAGAATAATTATCGATTACACGTCGCGTACACATGGGAGAGAAGAGAGAGAGAGAGAGAGAGAGAGAGAGAGAGAGAGAGAGAGAGAGAGAGAGAGAGAGAGATCGGGCACAACTAATAATTGTAATACTAAAGCCTACGGAGAATTTAAAAAAGAACTTATTTGTAAACATAATATTATAGTTTCTCTATAACTCTTTATTTACTTCGTCTAGATTTATTGTCAGAAAATTATCTTATCGAGACACTTGACAATGAAAGCATTTCTTCGAAAGTTGTAGCTTAATAAAAGTTGAACTTGATTTTGAAATACAGTGAACCAGATATTATAATAAAAATGTACATTCTTTTACATGTACATTGTGAGTTTTATTATCTCTCAGTTTACAATCACGTTCATGCAATACTTTTTAAATATTATTTTGATGCGTTAAACAAAATCTACAGAAGTAATTCGCGAAAAAAGACTCACTAAAACCAAGAATGCTGTGCAGATCTAAGTTATCGCCAAGAATAAGTTCAAGAAAAAAATTAACTCGACTAGTTTGTTCATTGTGGTAAATTTCTATACATTGTTGTTGTAACAAAGAAAGCTCATCAATAATAGCTTTGTAAAAAATCGATTCATTAGTAAAAGTTTCTCTATCCAATGTATTGAATAAAATAAAAAGAAAAATATTGTCTAATTTTGAACAAAGTTTTGGAGGTATAGGCCGGTGTCCGCTTATAAATTTACATTTTAATACTCATAGATCGCAGGGTCGCGTTGAGTATGCATTTCTTTTTAAATACAATTTGTATTTCTTCTTATCCATACTGTCACGCCCAGACTTACCGTTCGGTCTGCCCCGAGGTGAAATCGCCTCTCCCCCACGTCCCCTCACATCCCTTCATTCTCACCCTACAATGGGCAGACCGAACGGTTATAGTCGCTTTGCTTTCGATTTTCATCGCATAAGATTTTTTTAAATACCCCGTAGGTTTTAGTATATCTCGCTTGCAATCCTGCTATTCTGAACCCTGCTGCATGCTGCATGCCTTACTTAATTGCTGTGCCCGACTCGACCGAGCTCGGATGAGAGGAGAGGCGGATTTCACCCAAGGAGATAAGGCGGTGTGTTACGTTCCCTCATGCTTTGATAGTCAAATTGAAAAAAAAGGCATTTGATGAAAAGGGAAAGCGAAGCGACTAACCGTTCGGTCTGCCCGTTGTAGGGTGAGAATGATGGGATGTGAGGAGACGTGGGGGAGAGGCGATTTCACCTCGGGGCAGACCAAACGGTGAATCTGGGCGTGACAGTATGGATAAGAAGAAATAGAAATTGTATTTAAAAAGATATCATGCATACTCAACGCGACCCTGCGATCCATGAGTATTAAAATGTAAATTTATAAGCGGACGGAATGACGACGACGACGACGACAACGTTTCTTAATCGAAATTACCCGATTTTAACATGAATATTTAAAAATCTCTTTTAATAACCAATGAAAGAAAAAATAAAGACTTTTATTGTATAATATATAGGACCCTAAGCAATCGATTGAGCTTATTAAATATTTTATCTGCTTAGCCGTTTTTTAAAAATAACCCTTATGTCTCCAATGCTTGATGTATATACTTTCAGGCTGCGTAACTTTTGACGCTTTCATCGCTCCAAGCATCATTCTGTTTTCGTTGCACATCGAATATCAAACGAAGATAGAGGGATGCTGAAAGCGTCAAAACAAACGCAGCATCTGTCTCGCTGCCCGCCGCTGCAGCTGCACGTGCCGCGGGCGATTTGGCACGATTGATCGGTACTATCGTGTCTCTTAATTGATAAATAAAAAATGTATACTAATTGTAAGATCAGAGAGCAATGCAATCTTTGTAGAATTAAATTTAGCACAGATAAGAAAATAACCTCACGGAAAAAAAGAAAAAAGAAGAGGATTCGATGGATGAGAGCATTAAACCTGCCGAAATAAAAACAGAAGAGAGGACGAGCATGAAGACGGTCTCTCAATCAATATCCGTTGCAAATAATAATTGTACAAGTTCTTGTCAATTATTTATTGGAATTAAATGTTGATACAAAAACACAGCGGTAATTTTTGTCCGTCTCCCTTCAGAAGCCGAATCCTGGATCCCTGATGGCTGGAGTCGGCACGCGCGGCGCAACAGTATCGCATTTTCGCAGACCGTATTGCATGCATAGACATTTTGCAGTAAATATGCTAAATACATCACGTGATATTATTATATTGTTACGCCCGTGCATCTCCCGTGGTGTCGTCGAAGCGCGATCGTCATGAAGCGCGTAACTGAAGATCGAGGCCCTTAGCAACCATGTTATTTTGTTGCCGGAATCTACGAACAGTTCTGACGTGTTCATTCGCCGTTGCGACTAATTAATAAAGCTCTTCGTTACACAAAGAGTTGCCTTTATTCCCGGTTCGGGAGTGCGCCGCGCGTACGAGTGAGCGAGTGTGCGCGAGTGTGAGTGAGAGCGCAGCGGACGCGCGACGAGCGTAACAATATCTGCAATAATGAAAACAGGATATCCTTGTCTATAGGTATGTACATATCAGGGACCCGGGTTTAATGTTACTTCCCCAAAATCAAATTTGACTTGTCCACGGCGCGACATTGTGCTCATATTGCTTAGCTTTGATGTTTCATTTATGTTCTCTTTTATTTTTTTATTATTTTGGGTGCATTTGCAGAACTCTATTAGCGCTATTGCATTATTGTATGTTTATCGCTCATTAAATGTACAACAAGGATAGAATGACGCAACAGCGCTAATTATAGTGCGTCCTGCGAGCGCACCTTTGGTGTTAGTAAACAATAATAACGTTTTTAAATTATATTTTTATTATGATGCATTAAATATTTATTAAGCAAACAATAATAAATATTCAGTATAAATATAAAATGGAAAAATAATTTACATTATGCAGGTTTGCCAAAAATTGTCATAACGGAAAATATTCGGATTAAACTTGTGAAAATAATCTCATCACGTACGTTTGTTATTACAATATACTGCTTCGAAATAAAAATAAAAGGTGGAAAAAGGCAGAGCGATGGGGTGGAGAGGAATATAGAGTGGACGAGAAGCAATGGGGTGAGAGAACGTGGAACAAGAGAGCCGCCGGCGCCGAGTTATTTGTTGCGTTAGAACAGTTAAATTCCATCCTCTTACTTGAACCAATAATTGATTTAACGTTTATATACTAATAAGCGTTGTATTTAAATCTGTAAATAATTTGGACCGTAAATAACGTTTTTTCTAAATTGCTTTGTATTATATATTATGTTGGTTCTGTTTCTCTTAATCAAAGAATTATTAAATTAGGTATATCGACAGTTTCATTTTATTTATGCGAAACGCAAAACTTGATACGCGACATGCGACGCGCGCGATATGGGAGCCATACACTAGCTAAGAATTCCCGGGATTTTTAATTATGGATTTTCGGGAAAGGCGACAAGGAGCGGGATATGGAAGGACGTTAAACGCTGGCGCGAGTAAAACGCACTTTTTACAAAAAATAATTTTAATAATCGTACAATTAAAAACAAGTGATGGCATTGGATTATTTCAACCGTTAGCGCTCCTGCCTACTCGCTTCTTCTATCTAAATGTAATTAATTCAGCACATTTGTGCAAAATTTACGGATATTATATGAGTTCAGGTTCTCTGTTAATGTATTTAATGTACTGAATAGCGTATCGTCAATATCAATTATGGCAAATGACATCCTTACTGTATCGAACCGATATAATCGTCGGTAATTATATACTACAGAATAGAGCCTGTGTAATTGCAGGTTTGATTACCGTTTTATTGCAAATGCGCAATTAATGGCACAGGTATAAGTTGAGATAATTACGGCACCTGTAATAGGAAGGGACGATATTTTACGTTCAAAATATTACGAGCGAAAAAGCGAGACGGAACAAGGTTGAAAAGAGGGAGACAAAAAGAGGTAAAGAAAGATATGGTGGCAAGGAGCCTCCCCTTATCTTCTCAGCCGTGCCCATCCCCGGAAAGGGATTGCAGGGATTGTTAACCGTCGACCGATATACTAAGACAATATTATGCTAACGAAACGTGTGTCGGTGCTGTCAGAGAATAAAAACGAAAACAATTAACTGTTTTTTGAGGGGGGGGTGGGGGCAAAATTCCCCGAACAGCACGCTTTTCACGCTTTCTATTCTGAAAAATTACACAAAGATAAAAACCTTTGCTTGTCAAGCCATCAAAGAAGCTTTTATGGATTTCTTTTCTTAATAAAGCCAAGATTATACGGATTGTATAAGAAAATAACCATCCCTATTTTTGTCAATACAAATTTCAAAGAATAATTAAAAAATAATCCTTCAATTAAAAGTTGTTTGCGATAGGTACTTTATCCGATACATCAAATAATACTTTCGCATAATAATATTCTGCATCTTCGTGTTTTCTTACCCTCGGAGATTTTATAACAATGAGATGATATCTCGTGGCAAGGGTCTAGATCTTTTTAAGGAAAATTCGTATTTTTTTTATAAAATACAAATATTTGCAGATATAACTTTTTTTTAATTCTACAATAATTAATTTTGCAATAAACTTGTGAATCTTTACTGATTATGAGATTTTATATATGTAGAAATGTACAGGCATGTATAAATGCACAGTGTCTATAAAAATTTATCACACAATTACGAAGGAATGTTTACTTCTAGAAACACATATTTTTTGCTACTTACAATTAGCCATACTCACTGAGTCTGTGAGACCCGTCTAACTTTCGAATGTTGTAGTTTCAACAAAATTACGTCTACTTGGTTATTTTTCTTTTAAATTAAAGATGAGACTGTTAAGAATACATCTGTAAAAACAAAATCTCTGTGCGGTTTGTATTTTTCCCCAAAAAAGCCGTTTAAGTGTATAAAAATTTTTTGCTGAGGAGGATAAACGCGAGTGCGCACTTTTTTTTTTAAATTTACAACTTTGAAAACATCTGGTAGAATTTAATTTCTCTTGCGGATTCTGAAAGAACAGATGTCAAATCTTGATATTATTTTCACGTCGTTTTGAGCGATTACTGAGGGTCTCCCTGGCGGCAAATGATAGGGGAAGGACCAGAGTTTTTTTACGCCGCAGGACTATTTTTATAATGTTGGGGGCTCCACGCGATGCCAGCCCCTCAAAAATTTGGCAGAGTTTCTCAAACTCGACAAAGTTATACTTCTAGAAATTTCTACCTTTTCACGCAAAACGAGGTTCATCCCACCTCACCCCATTTCCGGCTTACAGGGCAAAACGTGGCCTGCAGGAGCATATGGCTACTCTCGAAAGACGCGTGTTACAAGGGGAGCATCCCTTTGCGATCGATGGAACACCCTTCACGGCCATCAAAACGATGAACCCGATATCTTTGAAATTCTATCTCCCCTACTCAGTCGCTTACTTAATCTGTCTCGGCGCGGACGCGCGTGATCGAAAAGAGGGAGCAAACTTGTTCACATCTCAAAACTTATTTTGTGCTTAGAGGTACTTAATTCCCGTGAGACGGTGGCACGCGAGCGTCACCAACCGTTCACGTGCCTGCACGTCCACCCTAAAGCTCAAGGACAATAAGATAAAAAGCCATCGGCGTAACCAAGCTGAAATTTTTAATCAAATTTAAATACAACGTCATATCGCAGATGGATTTGCTGTTTTCATGAAAAGCCCGTGAAGCTGAATTAGTTTATTGCAATCAAATAGCGCTCTCTTCGACGTCATTAAGCCCGGATTCGTCTGTCGTTCCCAATTCATCAGCTTTTCAAGTTTTTTGTGGGTAGCAAATCTCTAATCCTTCAAAAAGGGTTGGAACGTTGTGTCAATATGCGAAATACCGATTATGAGAGATTTGAGAAATGGAACGTTATTAAGTGCATTCACTTACTCCCCATAGGTATCCATCCACTCCATATGCACGGCGCACGCACACAAACACACATGCATATACGCAATCAGTCATAAATGAGTTTGGAGTTATAAAGTAACGTATAAAATTGATGAATTGCAGGGTCTTACCTAATTAACAAATGTACACATCATCGACATATAGTACTGGACGGAGGATACGAAAAGATTTTTTCGATTTTTCATATATTGAGAGACCTAGAAAGAGAGCAGATGTGTAAGCACGGATCTCTTCTTCTACTATGTTTTAATTGGTTTTCATTGAATTTTGTTTAAGAAGAAAGGAAACAATACTCTATTCTTATAATTGTTGGTTACATCCTTAATGTATTGCTATGTAAAATTAAGCACCGCGCCGGCGGCGGTGCCTCATCAAGGTTCCGTGGCTTAATTAACCGTTACACACACAGAAAAAAAAAATATTTTTGATTTTAAAATATCTTTAGTTTTAACGTGGAAATCTTGAAATAAGATTATATTGCGTTAAACGAACAAAATTAGCGTTAAACGAAGAATTATATAGTTGAACCAAGAAAAAAGAAGTTGAAATAACACGTTGAAATTTTTATAAGAAGAAAATATTTATTAATTTCGACAACGATTGGCTAGCTAAAAAATGTTAATTAAAATTTAAAATTTATTGCGAAAAATATTACCCCAGCCAAGGTTTGAACCTGGAACCTCCCGCTCTCCGTGCAGGCGTCGTCCCAATTCAACCACTGAGGCATGTGGTAATATTCATCGCAATAACAATCTATGCATCGCAATAACATTCATCGCAATAACATTCTAATGTTGGAACTAATAATAAGATAGGTATATAAGTTTGTTATTGCGATGAATATTACCACATGCCTCAGTGGTCGAATTGGGACGACCGCGACGCCTGCACAGAGAGCGGGAGGTTCCAGGTTCAAACCCTGGCTGGGGTAATATTTTTTGCAATAAATTCTAAATTTTAATTAATATCTTTTAGCTAGCCAATCGTTGTCGAAATTAATAAATATTTTCTCGTTAATCAATTATTGGCGGAATATACCATTATTTTCTGTTTTATAAGAAGATTATAGTGATCTTGCGTATATATGAAACAATATAATCTTCTTATAAGAATTTTAACGTGTTATTTCAACTTTATTTTTCTTGGTTTGACTATATAATTCTTCGTTCAACGCTAATTTTCTTTGTTTAACGCAATATAATCTTATTTCAAGATTTCCACGTTAAAACTAAAGATATTTTAAAATCAAGAATTTTTTTTTTCTGTGCATCTACACATTATCTTGTCTCTTTCTACACGTCTGTCGGACCGTCCGGTTCCATGGTCCGTCCAGTATTTATCGAAAGTACATATACATACACACGCACGCATGAATTCGCGCAACGGAGCGTAATCGATCGTTCTTCTCACACACATGCACACGCACACAGTCGTGAATAAGCGGGCAACCCTTTATAACGCTAATGCCGGCAGTATTTTTCAAATTTTGAATATTATGTTTTTCTCAAGCGTTATATTAATGTGTACTTAAAGCACCAAATAACAAAAAATGAATAAGAAAATTAATTAAACAAGAAACAAGCAGTATGCTATCAGAAACTGTTATTAAGGACTAAAATTCCATTAAGATAACATAATAGTAAAATATTTTTCCGCAATAAAAATTTAAACTATTTAATTTAAAAATTATATCAACTGACCAAAACCCATGGTCGAAATTAATAATGTCTCGACGATTGATCCGAAAAAGTGCTGTGTGAATCCGACAAACCAAGTTGGCTCACAGTTTTTCAATGTTCATATCGGAAAGACGTTATATATTGCCAGTCACGGTCAATTTAAATTACTTTAATTGTTATTCTATACTGGCGAAAGAAATTTATTATTCTGCATAACATAATAGATTTATTTGTATTCTATATTGTAATATCTAAAAATGTAGATAATTAAATATAGCATGAACGCGACAAATAAGTATAAACGATGTTGCGCCGTATGTTATTTTTCTGTTGTCTTACTTTTATTTGCAATTCGATAATAACCTTACGCAAAAACTAAACGTAACTTTTAAATATTGATGCATTTGTCATTGAAACTAAATTCTGATCTATTGATTTTTGGTCTTCTATCTGACTGCTATTCGTGAAAAAAACACATTTCAAAATCAAAGACATAATATAAGGCAAATGAGAGCTATACGCTATTATTAAAGCAAGAGATTTAAAATTTGTTTAATAAATTGTAAATCTTGCGTGTATTTTCAAGTACACGAATTTCCAACATACTGTAAATCGCGCGCCGATATTTTGTCGGAATAAAAACATACCCGCATAAAAATTGGGATTTAATTGGAATCTCAAATTCTTCTTTGGGATTCTAATTAGATCACAAAGAATCCCAAAGAAATTTCTATGCGCGGGTAGTTTTCGTTGAAGCATTAAAATCCTCTATCTCTCCCTCTAATTAAATCAATTGATTTGATGCTAATTAGATAAGGTAATATTTTTCGCAATAAAGTTTTTATATTAATTTAGATGCTTACAATTAGCATCAGAAGGTTAAATCGATTTATTTAATTATATCCAAGGATGTTCCCTGCTAGCCTTGTTTGCTTATTTCCGCGAATTTGGGAGAACGCGGGCACGGGCCTCGGAGCGAGTCTCCAGCGCAATAATGTAAGAGCAACAATATATAAATGTAAAATAAAGAAATAAAACTTATAATATAAAAAAAAATATATAAAAACGGAATATTAAATACATTCAAAGCATCTCATCTATCAAAGTTAATAAGTTCTTGTGAAATTTTTGCAGAATTCAGAAAATATCTAATAAACATACTTATTCAAAACATAGATAATTTTTATCATTGGCGTGTGAATAAAACAACAACGATTAAATGATACAATCATCCCGCCGCTAGAAACCATTAGTAGAAACATCACTGAAAAATATCGCGGTGGTAACGCTTCAGAAATCGTTCCTTTTTTTGGAGAACGAAAATACCGAGAAGCACTACATTCTCTCTGGTTTTGAACGTTGCGCGATCATTCATGCATTCTCTTACTGAAATTTTATTTATCCTTGTTTGGTGAAAAACATGGATAAAATGATGCTCGGGGGCACTCGCGGATAATGTTTTCGAACGCAGCCCAACGATCGAAAGACTATTTATAAACATGTGTAATGCTTTTTGTGCGCGAGCGGAGGAAGGATCCGGAGATGGGCGCGAAAATACCGTCTGTGATTTTGAATAACACGCTTTGCGACCATCCACATGCATTCTCTTACTGAAACTGTAGGTAGATATAACAAACTTATAATCATGTATAATGCTTTTTCTGCATATGCAAGCGGAGAAAGGAAAAGAGACGGGCGCGAAAGAAATCCGCACGCCAAATTTAAGTTTGAGATTAGTTACAAGTCTGTATTTATACAAGCTGTCCTGAATAAAACTATTTACATATGTATATTTACAAGTCCTTGATTTCCACGAGCGACGAAGAAAGTCTAATATCCATTTCTACCAATGTGGATTAACTTTACTCTTGGTTTAACTTACTTTTTATCTTTTCCTAACTCTTAGAACTTTCAAATTTACGTCAAAATTAAGCCATAGTTGAAATTATCATGAGTAATAAGACTCCGCAGAGTCATCAAACACGGATTTTGTTCAATTAATTAAAAAAGTTTATCTTAACAAAATTTTGTAATTTTAACAAAACATTTCTCTCAGTGTAAGGACGGCAGACAGAACAGCATGCTACAGCGTGTAGAGAGGATGCACCGGCAAGGCACAGCAACGCACACCAATGCAAGTCCCTCAAATCCGTGTGCACTTGGCTTGCATTGGTTGTCTTATGTTTTTCCTATTATTTTTTTTCTTTTTTTTTTTGCAGAATATTGATCCTACTTGTGAATAATAAACAAGAAGTAACATTGCTTTTTTTTTAATTTTATTTTTTTTTGTGTACGGAAATTACCAATTTTCAGGTGCTTCAATAATTCAACTTTTTTAAGCCGTGGATCTCTTCGTCTATTCTGCTTTCAAGTACCATTATTAAACTACAAATCCCTTAAACAACATTATTTGTAAAAACCTGTATTTTACAGTTTTCTCCTAACGTTTCAACACTTAAAAAAGAAATTACAACAGTTCCGGCATATACATATAAGTATAGAAATCACTTTTTGAAACCTTAAAAATAATACATGAATTTTTATAGATTTTTTGTAACACAGAAACTCTTTCAAAAACCCTTTGGACTTAAAAGTCTCAGGGTGTCCGTGTGAGTGCTCCAAAAAGATGGTGTCCGCGCAGGGTTAAAAAAAAATTATTTAAATCCGAGTTGGTTGAACCGGTTGCGAAATAAAAACCTAATTTTCCATTACGGGCAATAGTAGGTAAAGCACCGATGCGGGCAACGTGGCAACATTGGTCATCACGAAAGGGTGAGCGACGACCGCGACGGTCCGCCCGCCGCGGCCGCCGCTCCCCAGCCAGAATAGTCACGTCGATCCGACGTCAAATAGACGTCTAGAACTAACATCTATCTACCATCTACGTCTAATCTAAATTGAGATCTGTATAGACCTAAAAACGGTCCATATTTAGATGTCTAATCTATCTAAGATTTCGACGTCTTACCGACGTCTTATTGACATGTATTGACATGTTATCGATGTTAGTTTTAAATGCCTACAATAAAGCCTTTGTGTCCACGATCTAAGGTCACCCCTTCGTGAATTGTGTTTGCCGGACCACCGATGGGGAAAGAGAGAGAGAAATTGCTATTTATTATACGCTCTGGGACGATGTCCCCTCAAGCGTGGAAACTTATACAAAAATAATAAATGCCATCACATATACAAAGTACCTATAACAAATATTATATAAAGATATAAGAAAAGAAAAAGAATAATAATGTATATATACATATATAATAAGGTATTCAGAATGTATATGTATAGTACTACCAAAGATGTCAGTCGTTATTGCAGAGAAGATAGGCGTATAGTTTTCGTATGAATGTGTCAAGGGTAGGTGTATGACAAATATATCAGTTGGGCCATATTATCTATTGTCACGCGTCGCGTGACAATAGGTAATATAGCCCAACTGATATTACACGCGTTCGAATCATATATATTATATATTTACAGCCGCGAGGCGACCGTCTCTTCTCTCGTCCGGTCCGTCGTCCGTCACTCAAAGCAAGTTTCTTTCAAGGCATTGTTTTTTTAATAAATTGACGTCATATCGCCGTCGAAGTTTGTTAAACCTCGTCGAAATTTCCATGGAAATACCTACTTTTAAATTTAATAACTCAAAATTGCAGTGCAATTGCAATATGTTATCGTTACCGTTTATTTTTTATACTTAAATGTTTATTTTTTTTTAGTTAAAGGATTGACATTATTTTATTTATTATATGCAATAAATGCTAAAGTTTGTATAGTTTTTAGGTAAAAAGAGGAATTAAGGTTTCTTATTTTTATTTTATTTATAATTTATGTTGAAAGTTGCGAGCCGTTTTCCCGCGAGCTCGCCACTCGCGGGGGCGTTCCCGCAAATTGGTTTAATTATTTGTCGAGTCGCGAAAGGCAATACGCGAAAACTGGGCGCCAGGTGCGATTACGCGCACCACGTTTTTATTCAACCATACGTCCTTGCACAACCAGAATCGTCGCGATACCGTCGTAGCTCAGGGCGGAATTTGTGATGTTAGTTCAGGGAATGAGGGGAAGGAGCGTAGCGCATAAACACAGATAAATAAAGCCAAAGCAAAAGCGGTTCTAATAGAATAATGATAAAATATATTTCGGTAAAGCTCGCGGAGAACGATTTGTCGGAAAAGAACAGAAAAGATAGCGGCGAAGATACGGATGTGTGTGCGACCCGACGATATGCAATCTTATTACGGAATTCCAACCACACGCGGGACCGGGGACACGGAAACGGAATCAAATCTTACACGCTGACCTACGCACGCGGTCATCCAACCGACACACACGCGAATACGCACTCATCCATCCATCCCAACGTCGCACGCGACTATACACACATACACGCAACGCAAGGCACACCACGTACTTTTACGGAACACGGAACGCTACACGCGCATACACGAAATACGATACGAAAAACGCCAAATACGCGGCCCGCCACGCCGCTTCGCACCCCCGATGCACCCCGCGCGACACACGATGCACTCGCCTGTGCAATCGCCCCGCGCGGGCACGCGGGTCAACAGCTGACGCGGCGCCCGGCACACGCAACACGCAACCTGCACAAACGCGCCCGGCGCGTGATCGTCCCCCGACGCTCCCCGGCGCAATCGCCGTCTTATTACGCGCCTCTAATTACTCGCGGTACGCGGCACAATAGGCGGGCGCGAGGTCACACACACGCGCGCGGGCGGGACTCGCCCCGCAATCACACACAATTACGTACACGATGACTACCGGTCGCGACGAAGTGGTTGGGGTTACGCAACCCCCCCCCCCCCTGGGGGGAGGGGGGGAGGTACCCTATATTGTAGTGCTTGACAAAAGAAGTTCAGTGGTGGTACTCTTCCTTGTTAACTCTCACCCGTTAGACCCCCAAGGGGGAAAATGTAAAATAATTTATAAAATAAATATTTGCACATTTAATCATTTTTTAACCCTCTACGGGTAGTGATTAAAAGTATATGTGGGGGGAGGCTATTGCCTACCCCTCACGCCCTCCTCCAAACCGTGTGGAACCCGCCCCCCCCCCGGCCACGTATGTACTTTGTAAGTTGTAAAGCGAGCTCCACCCACACAACAATCGGGTTGGGTTAGGTTAGTTTCTTTGGAAGTGGAGCCCCCCGCAGGGAGGCGGAATCTATTGCGTCCACGCACGCACTTCTCCACCCACACAACAATCGGGTTGGGTTAGGTTAGTTTCTTTGGAAGTGGAGCCCCCCGCAGGGGGGCGGAACCTACTGCGTCCACGCACGCACTTCTCCTGCACCCACACAACAATTGGGTTGGGTTAGGTTAGTTTCTTTGGAAGTGGAGCCCCCCGCAGGGAGGCGGAACCTACTGCGTCTACGCACGCACTTCTCCATCCACACAACAATCGGGTTGGGTTAGGTTAGTTTCTTTGGAAGTAGAGCCCCCCGCAGGGGGGCGGAACCTACTGCGTCCACGCACGCACTTCTCCACCCACACAACAATCGGGTTGGGTTAGGTTAGTTTCTTTGGAAGTGGAGCCCCCCGCAGGGGGGCGGAACCTACTGCGTCCACGCACGCACTTCTCCACCCACACAACAATCGGGTTAGGTTAGGTTAGTTTCTTTGGAAGTGGAGCCCCCCGCAGGGGGGCAAAACCTACTGCGTCCACGCACGCACTTCTCTACCCACACAACAATCGGGTTGGGTTAGGTCAGTTTTTTGGAAGTGGAGCCCCTTTCTAACTATTTGAAGCGCGTCACTAATCTATATAGGTTAGTGACGCACTTTAAACAATTAAATACTTTTAAAGCGCGTCACTAATTTATACGCCAAAGGCGTGTCCTAGAATCGGTGAGGAGGCCACTATTCTGCACATTTACTCCCCCTCCCGCATATACACAAGGGGTCAGGGTGCAGGATGAAGGGGGGGGGGGGCGAAAGCCTACCGCTTATACTTTTAATCACTACCCGTAGAGGGTTAAAAAATGATTAAATGTGCAAATATTTATTTTATAAATTATTTTACATTTTCCCCTTTGGGGGTCTAACGGGTGAGAGTTAACAAGGAAGAGTACCACCACTGAACTTCTCTTGTCAAGCACTACAATATAGGGTACTTTCCACCTCCCCCCCCAGGGGGGGGGGGTTGCGTTACCTTAACCGACGAAGTCCCCGAGGAGGGCGAGAACACGCGCTAACTCGAACTCGATCCGCTCTCGGCCGGCCCACACAACGTTCATTCGACGTTACGGTACATACACGCGGGACTCTACGGTATTCTCTCGATACGCACTTCTTCACCAGGCGCGATTAGCGGACACGAGGGCACCGTCCGCGAGCGGAATCACTGTTTCACTTTGCCTATCGGAGCGGCGATCTCACACAAAATCCTCGCTGGATCCGCTGTCGATGGTCGGGATCGGCGGCTCTCGTCACGGCTGACAGGGTAGTGACGATTCTGCGGCCCGGCGGGATCACCTCGGGCCCCCGCGCTTGCGCACCGAATCCGCTTCCTGTCCCAGCCATCCGCGCCATATCCTGCTGCCGGATTCCACCTTCCTTGATCCGCTCCACCGGCCCGCGGTATTTGAAACGGGCGTGATAGGGTGAGTACGGCTGGCCGTGCCGTGATCTCTGGCCGACGTCCGGCGGGCCCGGCTGGCCAGGCCGTGACCGCGCCGACGGGCATATTCTCGCGTCCGGCGGAGGCGGCGGGACCGTCCGCCCGCTCCTGGGGGTGGCGGCTCAGCGTCCGACGCGGACCTCTGCGAGGCGTCCCCCTCGAGTGCCCTTGTGCTCCTTCGGCGGCGGTATGGCTTGAGACGTGTGCGGCGGCGCGGCGGCGGACCCATGGGTGATCCGCCTGACGGCCACCCCGTCTCTCTCGCCTCTCCTCCACAGCTTCATTCAGTCCCTCGATGCGGCTTTTAAGCCGTTACAACAATACTTTGACCCGCTCCGGCTGCAAAACGCTCAACATGTCTATTAATATCATTCGCCCCCGCTCGGGTTACCCCGCCCCCGATTTTACCCCCGGCCGAGCTCCGTCCGGGAGGAGGGCGCGACTTTTGTCACGTCACAGAGTTAAGCGTGAGATTACTTAATAAGAATTGTAAAGGAACCAAAGTATTATATATTAAATTTAAATATTATTAACTAAAACTACTGACCTGCTATGTACTATTAATTTAAAATGCTAAAATGTAAAGTCAGTCAGTATCTACTAAGTAGTCTTTATTATATTAATTGTTATTTAATATTCAAAAATAAATATTCTGTTAAAATAATAGAATAATATCTTATCATTTTTATTTTATTATCTATATTTTTATATCTATATGTCACATAAATATAGATAAAAAACTAAAAAAAGCTTAAAAAACTAAAACAGAAACTTTTTTGCAACATACGCATCTATTAGTTTTTGTTTGTTTTTGCTTTTCTTGCAATTTTTTTTTTAAATAATTACATGTTTTAGTTGCAATGTTTTAAACAGTAGTTTAAAACTGTTTAAAATAAAAATGTTTAAAACAGTGTCCACTGTTTTATACAAATTTTAATCAAAAAGTTTTAAACAAATTGTTTAAAACATGCCAGCCCTGATTCATACAGATACACTCTACCACAGTATGTGCCTAAAACCGATTTCGGTAGCATGTGGTGGCGTGTAGAATAAATAGCTCCCGTGCCGCGCGCAAGTGTGTGCTGTGTACATGTGGCGCACATGTGGCACTTCAGCTTTCGCCACAATCAGAAATTATATATCTTACGTATCAATTACTTCAAAACTATTCTGTCAAAAACTTTAAAATTTTTTCATTATGTCCGCACATTAGTCTTGCATATCACTGTAGTTTTTTATTAATATCTTACATGTAGTTTCAAAATTAAAATTAAAACAGCTATGACGTTTTCCACATAACCTGATATAGGGAATATATGTAAATAATGTCAACATTAATTGCAAATATCTACGGCTTCCGAATGGTCAAACTACTTTTATAATTACGCCAATAATTAGGTCATATTTTTAAATCTATATATATATATAGTGCAAGTTTTTTAACAAAATCTGTCATAACTTATTTTATGCTATTACTACCTTAATAAATTATTGTCTGTCCGTTCAGATTTTTCTTTTACCACGTTATTAATTATAATCATAAAATAGATACGATCTCGAGAGCCTACAATGTGTATTTATTGCCTTACGTACATTTTGATTTGTGTGTACAATTCTATAAATTTGAGTTCGTCCACTGACATTTGATTTTGTTATTCCACATTATTGAAACAAACGCGCAACTTTCTCGCGGTACGGCATTACCATCCAATCGTTTACATATTTTCACATAAGTGTGTGTGATTTGTATGTGTGTGTGAGAGAGAGAGAGAGAGAACGAACAGTCACACAAGAGGGTGCCTCCTTTTCTATGTACATCTCTACCCTCACTTCTCAAATAAAGGCAGACGCTCGGTCTAGATATACTGTGCTTCTGAAGAGAAACACTGGGGGGGCAGTGTGGTCTATAAATTTGAGTTTGTCCACTAATATTTGATTTTGTTATTCCACATTATTGAAACAAACGGGAGCGTCCCGTTTGACCACGTTAATATTGACCACGGTCCCGATTGGCCACGTTGATATTGACCACGGTTTCGATTGACCACCGTTCCGATTGACCACGGTTCCGATTGAGCACCGTCCCGATTGACCACGGTCCCAATTGACCACCGTCCAGATTGACCACGGTCCCGATTGACCACCGTCCCAATTGACCACAGTCCCGATTGACCACAGTCCCGATTGACCACCGTCCCGATTGACCACGGTCCCGATTGACCACCGTCCCGATTGACCACCGTCCCGATTGACCACCGTACCGAACTAACCTATATAGGTTAATGACGCTTTAAACAATTAAATACTTTTAAAGCGCGTCACTAATCGTCAATCGGGACCGTGGTCATTCGGGACCGTGGTCAATCGGGACGGTGATCAATCGGGATGGTGGTCAATCGGGACGGTGGTCAATCGGGACGGTGGTCAATCGGGACGGTGGTCAATTGGGACCGTGGTCAATCGGGACTGTGGTCAATCGGGACTGTGGTCAATCGGGTCGGTGGTCAATCGGGACCGTGGTCAATCGGGACCGTAGTCAATCGGGACGGTGGTCAATCGGGACCGTGGTCAATAAGGACAGTGGTCAATCGGAACCGTGGTCAATCACAACGTGGTCAATTGTAACGTGGTCAATTTCAACGTAGTCAATCGGGACCGTGGTCAATATCAACGTGGTCAAACGGGTGCCACTCAAACAAACGCGCAACTTTCTCGCGGTACGGCATTACCATCCAATCGTTTACATATTTTCACATAAATGTGTGTGATGTGTATGTGTGTGTGAGAGAGAAAGAGAACGAACACTCACACAAGAGGGTGCCTCCTTTTCTATGTACATCTCTACTCTCACTTCTCAAATAAAGGCAGACGCTCGGTCTAGATATACTGTGCCTATGAAGAGAAACACTGGGGGGGCAGTGTGGTCTATTGGCAATGTACCAGGACTCATACCCGCGAGGACTCGGGTTCGAGTCCACTTGTCGGCGGTCTGGTTTTTAAAATGTTGTTTGGTCCCACACGTAGCACCTTGGGCAAGTGCTTGTGTGGCTTGGTCCCACACGTAGCAGTCCTACGTGTGACTTGATTTACCTCTCTTTAGAGAGAATGTGCACGTATTATACCATGTATCATATAAGATTACAAGTATAAATTACTCAATAAAATGTATCCACCATATGGTGGTTACATTTTATTAAAATTTTGTTAAATTCACATTTGTTATCTTGAAATATATCTGGTACATACCATATAGTGAATACATTTTTACATTTAAGGGGATCCTGCAGTCGTCTGTAGAACTCTGTTTTACCTTTTTTTTTTGGTGGAAGTAATCTTGGAATTGGCTTTACGGAATTGCAAATCTCTTTTACACAATTAAACGTAGGATAAAAATGAAGCTCGCGCTGGTCGAATATATATCAAAAACGAAAAAAAATTAAAAATTACTTATTTTTAGCACGTGTAGAGCTGTCCACCTAACCACAATATTCGATGAATACAAAAATTGTACAGTTAATTCATGCAAAATGAGACCAGCGCGAGGTAAGGACAACATGTAGGAACAATATCGTGCAAGTAGAACTGAGATTGAAAGCCTAGAAAAAAAGATTTTTCCCACTGAAATTTTAAAAATGCAGAGACGCACATGCATGCATGGCGATGCAATCTGACAAGGACAGGTATAGATCGGTAACACAGAAAACATAGTAAACGATCAAAATTATCGATTATTTTTAGTTCCGTGCTAAATCGTGGCGTTTCACGTTGGAGTTCGCCTGTCACTGCAGGATTCCCTTAATGATATATTTGAAGTCAGCAACTTTGAAAACCTTTTTACAGGCATTTCCATATCCATATAAAAAAAATTAATATTACAGTTTTATAATTTTGGCACAACATGGTGGGTCTCCAGCCACTAAGAACTGTTTCAAATAAAATTATAGATTACAATAATTATGTTATTCAGCAAAGCTTGGAATAAATTTTGCAACGCAAATCCTAAAATATATCAATTCCCTATTTATTATTATAAATCTGAAAGATGTGAATTTTATATAATATTGTTTACTTTTATATTCGCCGTATTAGAGATAATTTTGCCGTTACTTTAAATATTTTTGTAATTCTAATTGTAAGATTAAATTTAGAAATTTCGAAAATTTAATGCAAAACAGAGAGAGAGAGAGAGAGAGAGAGAGAGAGAATAAGAGATTGATTAATTGATTGATTGAGTTTTATTAGCCTTCTCGGCAATTTTGTACAACAAATGTTTTTACATTTATTCTTCTACATGAGCAATATGTTTTTTAACATACGTTTAAATGTTTTAATCATTTTTCATATTGCTTTAATTCTATCGATAGAGTGTTATATAGGTATATTTAAACTTTTATAAAACAGACTTTTTTACCCGTTTTTAGTTCTACGATATTGTATTGCAATACTCCAAGTCTGTCTTGTTTGCCTTCCACTCACATCTACTATTTCTATCCTATATACTACTTAAATGTTTTTGCGTTAAACTTTTTATCATCTTAAAACTAAAAATGCATACATTGTACCATAGCCTCTGTCTTACATTCATAAACCTAAGGGTTTGCAACATCAATTCTACCTTAGTATATTGCGAGCATCGCAAAATGACTCTCATGGCTCGGTTTTATGCCACTTGCAGTCGATTCAGCTGCGTTTTACTTATGCTTACTGACATCGTTGCACAATAATCAAAATGAGAGGCGCTATAATTGACTTACACACTAGGGGGATTCAAATAAGTTGAGGTTAACGGTTTGACAGGTTATGTATAGGTTATGTCGGGTTAAACTCACTCTTCGTCTTTTTCTAACCTACAAAGAATTAACTTTTTAACCCGACATAACCTGTTAAACCGTTAACCTCCACCTTATTTGAATCCCCCTAATACATCTAGAGTACACTAAAATAAAAAATTATTTAATTTAAGTAAAGGTAATTATTTAGAAAAACTAACACAGCTTGGTTGACTTTGACCTTGACATATGTTGTCAAGGACATGATTCTGAGTAATTTTTCCTCATAACTTAATTGGCGGTCTCGTATAGTTTTTCAGATATACTTATATAAATATACGGTATTTATGCATAAAAGGGGCCTCCTCTCAGATTTGCTTTATTTTTAAATATGTTGTTGGGGGAATCTTCTCGAGTCATTTCATATTTCATATTTCAAATAGCAACATATGAAATAAGGGTCCGAGAATTACATTAGAATCGCGTTACCCCGCAATAAATATTTAATAAGAATATGGAGGTGATTCATAGTTCCGTATGAGTGAAATCGAATTTTGCGGCAAATTTCCTTTAATCTCGACCCTCATCCCTTTTATGTATTAGTTTTAAAAGAGATTGATTGGAGAATAAAAAGTGAGGTAAATATAATAATCAGTTTCGGAATTTGCGTTTCGTATTTCAATCTTTTTATTTAATAAAAATATTAAAAAATAATGGATAAAACTGTAAGCCGTAAATGCATCTTTTAAGGCCAGTATATAAATAACATGACGATGCTATCGACCGCAAAATTCCTAATACACAATCTGCTGTCTTCTTCTCTTTCGAGTCATAGCTACAGCATTGTTATAGCTACGTTATTTCAGACTTGAAATTGACGAGTTGGCAATGCAACGTGCAACGTTATTTATTACCTCGAAAAAATCGAAGTAATATATTTGTACCTCGAAAAAATCCAAGTAATATCTTTACCTCGAAAAAATCCAAGTAATATTTTTACCTCGAAAAAATTGAAGTAATATCTTTACCTCGAAAAAATCGAAGTAATATATTTGTACCTCGGAAAAATCGAAGTGATATCTTTACCTCGAAAAAATCGAAGTAATATATTTGTACCTCGAAAAAATCAAAGTAATATATTTGTACCTCGAAGAAATCCAAGTTATATATTTATTTTTAAAAAATATTACAACCCAAGTAGCACATCACAAAATTGTGTTACCTTTTATTCAATCCAAGTGATTATCTATAAAAAAAAAAGAAATGATATCTTTAAATTGCGCCAATTAAAAATTTTTAAATCCAACAAGGGAATACAAGGTACTTAAACAATATGTATTTTTTAATAAAATAAAAGATTTAATCACAAACAATTACAGACAGAGGTATAACAGTACAAAATAAACATGTTTTATTAAAATTAATACATTTTTCTTGTAAAAAAAAACTTGGCGCTGCTAGACCTCGAAATATAATAAAGTATTATGTCGAATTACATTAAGTACAAATTAAAATTACAAGAAACTTTTTTTTGCAATGAAACTTATATACTAAAGGAACGTAATCTTAAACCTACTCCGCATAATCGCTTTGACAACGCACGCCTTACAAATGTAAACTTATCCTATACTTAATTCTAATTGTTTTACAATATATAACGGACACCTTACAAACGTTAACTTATCCTATACTTAATTCTAATCGCTTTCACAATATTCAACGCACGCCTTAAAAATTTAAACTTATCCTATACTTAATTATAAGTCGTATCATTCGCCGTCACTGCCCGTATCACTCGCTCGCACATACACACGTTGATAATAATTATTATTACTCTCATTGCATTCTTCCTTGAATTATTTTTATTGTCCTTATTTAGTCAAAATTATAGTACTTTATTATATTTCGAGGTCTAGCAGCGCCAAGTTTTTTTTTACAAGAAAAATGAATTAATTTTAATAAAACATGTTTATTTTGTACAGTTATACCTCTGTCTGTAATTGTTTGTGATTAAATCTTTTATTTTATTAAAAAATACATATTGTTTAAGTACCTTGTATTCCCTTGTTGGATTTAAAAATTTTTAATTGGCGCAATTTAAAGATATCATTTCTTTTTTTTTTATAGATAATCACTTGGATTGAATAAAAGGTAACACAATTTTGTGATGTGTCGTAAAAAAACTTTAGGGCAGGAGGGTCCTTCACGCGCAAGGACATCCTGGTCTGTCAATTTGTCTCTGGATGCCAGCGAAAACAAATCTTAAAAGGTCGAAAAGGACCCGACGGAGTATTTTACGTAAGTAAAAATGCACTATTTTCCAAACCCCGATCACCGCGTCAATTGTTGCACCCATTGTTTATAAGAGTCTTGTAGAAGATTTTTGGACAGACTACTATTTCTCATAATAAAATAAAATAAAAATTGATGAAAAACATGCAATTCTTTGAACTTTCCTCTTTTAAGCTGTGATGTTAATTTCTAAAAAAAATTTTTCTCTAATAGTTTTTTTTTAGTTATTAGCGTAAAAAAATTAAAAAAAGTGATTTTTTGAAAAATTCATGTGATTGTTCTCTTACAGCCCTTATTTTTCTTGAAATAACGTGAAAACGCCACTTGAAAATTTGCCAACTTTTAATCAGTGAAATAAGATATCTGGTTTGATCCTACGCTATTGTGACCGTTATACCATCGGAAAGAGCAACTCTTTTCTTGTAAGAAACTGTATTTGAAAATTTTTTAACTCATTTTTTATATTTATTATGAATTTTTCAAAAAATCACTTTTTTTCAATTTCTTTATGCTAATAACTAAAAAAAAACAATTAAAGAAAAAAATTTTTTAGAAATCAACATCACAGCTTAAAGGTGCGCCTACATCTATCGTAAATGATTATCGTAAGCTCTTTACGACGATCGTAATACTCGTCGTGACAGTTATCGTAACCTCATCGATGAGTTGATTCAACTTGAACTCTGACGATTACAACGCTTGTCTAGCGTTACAACAGTAACCTAATCTGTCAGCCTTCTCGACGCGCGAAGAAAAGTGTGTTTATAGATATATTAACATAAATATATTGTTTACGAGAGTTTCTTTGCTTACGACCACGATTGCAGCGTCACGATAGATGTAGGCGCACCTTTAAAGAGGAAAGGTCAAAGAATATCCATGAATTTTGCGGAATTTTTTGAATAATATTTACTATTATTTGTGAGGACCCTTGCAGTCCGCCGCAGGTTAATTGGAGATCCGCGGGCGCGAACTAGGTCTCTAGGTGGTGTCAGGAAAGGAGGCGGTGGCCAGGAAGTAGTGAACAGACCCTCGGTTAACGTTAACAAAGACTTCTTTATTCGCGAGCTATACAGCGATGTTACCGCGACTATGGTCGGATGGATAAGACCTGCGTAGCCGTTGCTATCGGTACGCACTTTGGGTATCTGCGCGCCACCAACTCATACGAATCAGCCAATGGCCGCTCAGGGCGTCGCTGGGGCAGTTGCGCGAAGCGCTGGTGTCGATCGGGCGCGAGGCGCGCAAGCGCGGAGCGCCGCGGTGGCGTTGCACTCTCTAACGTGGGAAGCGCGGTAAATTCAAACGCTGGGCGCGACCCACTCTTACGTTTACAGCTTCGGCCATTCCTGACAGGGCGTTCGTCCTCGAACGTTTTACAATAAGATATTGGAATGATCGAAATCGAAAAAAAATTACAATATGTAAATTGAAACCTGAAAGTTATATAATTCGAAATAAAATTAAAATTCGAACTTGAAATAAATGTAAATGTAAATCGCAAAACGAAACTATTCGTGTAATAAATTGACTTAAAGCTAGAATACATAAATTCGAGCTGTATGAAATATAAAAGAAAAATATTAGTAACTTATGAACTAAACAATATCTGACTTGTAAAATCAGAGTAATTCTGTCGTTTGACAGCGCTGGTTTATCTCGAGATAGAATGAATTAGCAAGAATAATAAAATTAATCATCTTCTTCCTCCTCATTATCAACTAAATCTCTGGGCTCCGGGACTGGTAGCCACTTTTTCATTCTATCCGGGGATAAAATTGAGTTGTAAGGTTTTTGCGTATAACTATAACCTGGTATATCTGTAATTACATAACGATTCTTATCAAGTACTTTTGCGACTAAGTAAGGACCTCTATACGGCGGTTTGATTTTCTTTTCGTCGCTGGGTTTTAATCTGTCTCTAATAAATACATAATCGCCTTGTTTATATTTAGTCGGTTTTTTATGCTTCTCGTCGTAATACATTTTGTTGTAGTTTTTTACGTTGTCTGTTGCTTGTAAAGCTAATTCTCGACTTTTCTCTCGCTCGGCAATATAATCGAGCTCATATTCTGTTAAACTCTTAATAAAGTTAATTAACTCGGTGTCGGGGTGTTGTTTTAACTCGTAACCGAACAATATTTTCGACGGAGTCGTTTTTAATGACGTGTGATACGTGTTATTTATTGTGTACTGGACCGCTAATAATTTATCGCTCTATTCTGACAATTCTTTATCTATCCTAGTTAGGGATGCTTTAACAAATCTATTTATCCGCTCTACTAAACCGTTCGCTTGTGGTTGTGCTACTGCAACTAAGCGGTGAGAAATATTTCTTTCTTTTACAAAATTGGTGAATTCTTGTGAGGTAAATGCGGTACCTCTGTCTGAAACAATGAGTTTAGGATAACCTACAATATCAAAAATATTAATTAGATGTTTGATCGCTTCTTTAGATCCTGTAGATTTAGTGGCGCATAACCAAGTAAATCTGGAAAAGGCGTCTACTATAACAAAAATGTGTTTGAATTCTTCCTGTGATGTAGAAAAAGGACCACAGTGATCGATGTGAACGATCTGCAAAGGCTGATCTGGAGTGTCAGTGATCTGCATTTCTCCTTCTCTGGCATTGGTTGAAACATTGGAAATAATACATTTTAGACAATTGTCGATATAAATTCGAACTTTCTTACGTATAAACGGAAACCAATAAGTAGTTAATATTCCTTAAATTGTTTTATCAAATCCACAATGTGACATATCATCATGATAAATTCTAATAATATTTGATGTCATTGCGTCTGGGACTACTAAAAGATTTTTATCCTGACGTTTTCTGAAAAGTAAACCGTTAATTAATGTGTAAAAATCGTCATCTTGAATTTCAAGCTTTTCAATAATGGGTTTAAGTTTTTCATCTTGTGATTGTCTAAACATAAGTTCTTCTATTAATGACATGGAATCAACATGGGCTATCATTCTGCTTAAAGCATCTACATGTTGCATTCTTTTACCCTCTCTATGAACAATAGTGTAATTGTACTCTTGTAATCTTAATGTCCAACGGGCTATGCGTGGATTAAGCTGAGATTTCTTTGAAGTGTAAACTAAAGCATTACAATCGGTGACGATAGTGAAAGGTATACCGGTAAGGTAAATTTTAAATCTTTCTACTGACTCGACAATGGCTAACGTTTCTAATTCGAAACTATGATAATTAGCTTCTGCTTTATTTGTTGCTCTGCTAAAGTATGCTACTGGGGCGAACTTTTTATCATGTTCTTGTAATAAAATACCTGCGATGGCTATGCTGCTAGCATCGGTGTGTAACTGTGTAGGCAATTTAGGATTATAAATTTTTAAAACTGGTGGTGAAATAAGTTTTTCCTTTAGTGTATTAAAGGCAATGAGACATTTTTCGTCAAAATTAAATGCTGAATCTTTTCGAAGTAAGTTGTGTAATGGTTTGGCAATTGATGCGTAATTCTCGATAAATTTACGGAAATAACTTGTGAGACCTATAAACTCTTGAACTTTTTCCTTTCTGTGTGGAACTGGAAAATCTTTAACTTTTTGAATGTGTTGAGGACTTAGTTTAATACCCTCCTCTGATACGATGTATCCTAAATATTCGATAGATTGTTTAAGAAACTTACACTTCTTCCAATTGACTGTAAACTGATATTGTTTGAGAACAATTAGTATCTCTTTCAAAATTTGTAAATTTTCTTCCACTGTCTCGGTGGCAATTAATATATCGTCAATGTAAACAAATACTGAACCTTGATCTATCCACTTTTTCAATAATTTGATTAACCTTTTTTGAAACTTCTTTGGAGCTTCACAATATCCGAAAGGTAATCTCACAAATTCATATTGACCATCTGGGGTCGCAAATGAAAAATACTTTGTGGAATCTGGGTGAACTTTAATCAAATAGAAACTGTCTTTTAAATCAAAACTGTGAAAACTTTTTTACCGTATAATCTTGACAGATTATCTTCGATTAACGGGAAAGATGAATGTTCTCTGTGAACTCTTTCATTTAATGGTCTTAAATCAACGCATAAACGAAGTGAACCATCTTTCTTTTTGACGGGGACAATACGGGCACAATAGGGAGATTCGCTCTCTTTAATTATACCTCTTGTCAGGAAATTGTCTATAATTTTCTGGATTTTTTGGCGTTCTGACCAGGCTAATCGTCTTGGTGCGTATGCGTATACTGAATCATCTTTTAGCTTGACATGAACAAAAAAATCATCTTCCACTATGGGGACCTTAGTGTTTTCAACTTCTTGAATGACTGATATTAACTCGTCTTTCGCGGAATTAAAATCTACTTGAATGTTTTCTAACACATTGTCGGATTGTTCGTTACCTTCTTCTGTAGCTTGTACAGACGCTATTTCTGAAAACAATTTGACTCTTTCGTCGCATTCTTTTAACGACGGATTTATCGTAACAACAATGTTGTGTTTCATTATAAAGTCACAACCAATTATAACATCGACTGATAAAGATTTATCATCCAGTACATGAAATTTAATTGGGCTGGTGACATTAGGCAAAACTTTGAGCTTAATGGTAGAGTCTATGCTACCTTTAATTTTAATCGGTGTATCGTTAACCGCTTTGTATGAACTAACTGGGTTCAAAATCAAATCACTTGGGAAAAATTTTGCAAATGCTGATAATGAAATAAATGAAATAGGACTACCTGTATCTAATAACGCGGTAGAATCGCATGACAGATTATTAATATTTGTTACCTTGAGAATGTTGCTATCAGTAACTATCTCGTTAGGATTATTTTTTCGCACAAACGCTACTCGGTCTGACTTGGATGAGTCAACGTCGGCGGCTGGTGTCTCTACGACGGTGGCGACTGGTGTACTCGTTGTACTCGTAGACGTCGGCTTGGCTGACTGCTCCCTCCTCTTGAGCTTACGACACTCTTCTCGTGTGTGACCCTTGAGTTTGCAGTATGAACAGAAGTGATCTTTTCCCTCTTTTTGGGGTTGATCCTTCACCGGCGATTCTTGCGGTGATGTCTTCTCGGCTTTAGGTTTGGCAAATTTATCTGATTTGGCAAACTTTGGTTTAAATGTTGGAGACCTTCTCGTCTCTCGTACCGTTGCGGCACCGTTATTCATTTTTTCTATGAAGTCGTCGACGGATGTCGTTTGCAAGACGGCGGCTGCGGTTTGTAATTGCGTGTCCACAATACCGTCGATAAGTCAATGTATGATACTGTCTTCGTCCAAATTAGCATTTTGCAATATCGCGATTTTGTCGGTCCCATATTCGTGAAAGGTTTCCTTGTATAGGTTCCACTTTCTTGCACTAGCTTTGCGCATTACTGTAACAAATGGCACTTTTCTTCTGAACCGACGGACGATGGAGGTTTTAAAGGCGTCCCATGACAAGCTGACGGCTTCTGAACTAGAATCCAACCATTTCTTTGCAGATTTTTGTAACCTTGAAGAAGCTGCTGATAGCATGGCTATCTGTGGTAAACCGTGTGCTGTGGCGATGCTTTCTATTCTCCGAATCCAAAGCTCTATATTTTCTTCTTCAGTACCACTGAAAACGGGTATTTGCGATGCCAAAAATTTTGAGGCATTTGTTGACATGGATGAGAACTCTGAGGCTTGCGAACTGAAGCTCTGCGGTGTTTGGGGCTGACCCTGACTTCTTTCAAGCCGTTCGAGTAACTTGTTTACTGTTTCTTGGTGATGCAAGTTTTGTTCTTGCATCATTTCGTGGTGAACCCTATTTTGAGCCTGTTGCGTAGTGTTCTGTTGCATGATCAAATCACATAATTTATCCACAACATCTGAGGAGCCTAACACAATTGGTGGCGTTCTTCTGCCAGCCAATGTGTGCGGTATTATCGGCTCTGTCCCCTGTCGCTCCTGTGGCAACGAAGGTGAGTCTTCCTCTGGCTGTATGGACGCTGGCTGTGAGACTTGTGGTGGGTTTTCACCGGGTTGTCCCTGTGGCGAAGAAGGTCGTGATGTCGGTGCTCTTGGCGGCGATGACGATCCAAGCGCATCCTCCCTGCTCGACACCATACTGGATGTCGACTCGGTCCTAACTCTCATTCTCTTCTCTTCCCATTTCTCTAGAATCAGATCTATACACAGTTCTCTCGTTTCTGGAATCTGCGTACAATTTAATTTTTGTAGCTCTTCATGAAGACGCGCCAGTGTAAAAGCGTCGAACTGCTTGCGTGGCAACATCTTGTCGTTGTACCAATATGGCGACGGAAAATTCCGATCACGCGGTGAGCTGATGCAATATGGCGTCACTCGCGGGCAAAGAAATATGCGAAATGCAATATTCAATTATGCGGAAACGCGGGAAAGATATTTCCTTTTGCGTTGACCGGTACCGGAAAGATGCCGGGTGAACCGCTATTCGCGCACGAATGTCTATGCGGCTTTATTAATTATTCGGAAGCACGTGCCGCGCACAAAGAAGCGGTGAAGCCGTTGCGCGTACGCTTCTTGGACCGGAATTGCGAAATTGCCGGTTGAAACGATATCGCGTGCACAATGAGACGATTGCGTCGTTGCACGGATATTCGTGTGGACCGTTATCGCGCGCACAAAGAAGCACGAATGCCGTTGCGTGGATACACGGGTAATGCGTTGTGCACAAAGAAGCGCGAAGCCGTTGCACAAACTTTTTATATGTATCGCGCACAAAGAAGCACGGATGCCGTTGCGCGACTCGAGGGAACGGCGAGTTCCACTCGAACAAAACTGGGCCCGTTGCGGGTGCCAGATAAACCGAATATACTCGGCGTATATATGAGCGTACTCGAGGACGTTCACTTCCCGGGTAAACTGGGAAGGGACAAAGGAATCCTCTGGATGTATTATAGGAAGTCTCTGGAACACGAGGTGGAAAATTCTGGAAAGCACTGATCCCTCTGCTGGCCGTAAGACTCAGGATGAGACAATTATGTAGAATCCTCTCGAAGATCCGGAAGGCACGAAGCACGAGGTGCGATCGCGTACAATGCGATGCGTATAGAATCCTCGCGAAGGCGCGTGGCCGGGTACCTGCGTAGCTACGAGGCACTTATCCCACTTCTGAAGCTGTGAGGCTCAGGATGGGATCCTCCGCGTAGATATGAGGCACTTATCCCACTTCTAAAGCTGTGAGGCTCAGGATGGGATCCTCCGCGTAGATATGAGGCACTTATTCCACTTCTGAAGCTGTAAGGCTCAGGATGGGATCCTCCGCGTAGATACGAGGCACTTATCCCACTTCTGAAGCTGTGAGGACCCTTGCAGTCCGCCGCAGGTTAATTGGAGATCCGCGGGCGCGAACTAGGTCTCTAGGTGGTGTCAGGAAAGGAGGCGGTGGCCAGGAAGTAGTGAACAGACCCTCGGTTAACGTTAACAAAGACTTCTTTATTCGCGAGCTATACAGCGATGTTACCGCGACTATGGTCGGATGGATAAGACCTGCGTAGCCGTTGCTACCGGTACGCACTTTGGGTATCTGCGCGCCACCAACTCATACGAATCAGCCAATGGCCGCTCAGGGCGTCGCTGGGGCAGTTGCGCGAAGCGCTGGTGTCGATCGGGCGCGAGGCGCGCAAGCGCGGAGCGCCGCGGTGGCGTTGCACTCTCTAACGTGGGAAGCGCGGTAAATTCAAACGCTGGGCGCGACCCACTCTTACGTTTACATATTTATAAGTTAAAAGGTAAAAAGGACCCGACGGAGTACTTTTAAGGTGCCAAAAAGCACGGTCTTTTGAGGGTTAATCCATCACCGAGATATTCCCCAAAATCTCTGGCACTTAATCAAACATATGCGCGTTAAGCATACGGTAAGCGTACACGGTAAGAAAATTGATAATTATCAATCGTTTAGCAGAAAAATCTACATTCGACACCATCATTGAAAGAAATTTAATTTTCAACCATTCCACATTTCTTACAGCTCCAAACGAAGAGCCGAAAAGCTCAGCGTTTGCGACATTCCCGTAGTTTGCAACAGAAAGTAAAAACGAATCGATTACTTTCACGTGCAGGACTGATACCGCGTTTTTGAAAAATGAGCAAGCATACAGGGTGTTGAATTTCAAACGTAACAGGCCGAATATCTTGATAACTAAATAAAAGAGCGAATATTGAGGTCCGGTTTTTTTTAGGTTGTATGGTACTGTTACGTCCGGACACCGAGATTTTATAATTTTTGGAAATTAAAAAAAATGTAACAAAGATCGAAACACGGTTGGACGCGCCAGACACTCTGTCTCGCAGGTACGCGTTTCGGTGCGTACCCACGAGTCGAACACTAGTCTAATGTTCCGTTTATGAGTCAACGTCCGTATGGACGCTATGACACCGACAGTAAGCCGTGCGCTCGTCGGTCCTGTTTCGGGTCAAAAAACTTAATCCTATCCAGGAAAGGACCATGTGCGATCTCGGAAGGCAAAGAATGAAGAGCGAGGTCTTTAAATGATTGAAAAATTGAATTCAAATGACATTTAGTTTATTACTCGCTAAATACATTAAAATAGGTGTATTTTTTAGGTGTGAGCGTATTGTTATGTGTGCATTGATCACAGATGTTACAACCGTTCGGAGGGTGATCGGGCCGGATTTCGAAGAGAAATTAGCTAATTTGAACTTTATATCCTGCCCGTTATTTATACAATTTTTAAATTCTTTGTTACATTAAAAAAAGGAACTAAGTGCTGAGTGAGTGAATGTGCGTGTGTAGGTGTGGGTGTTAACTCAATTTAATTAATAATAATTATACTATTCTATCAATCATTACAAAATTAGATTATTCTATGTTGTGATTATTAATCTTTATTAATAACTATGGAATTTAAACTATTTTATCAGTCAATATTATCATCTTTAAAAATATCGATTATTATATACAAAAATAAGCTACATGATTCTTAATAACAGATATACATAAGTATTATTTATTAATCTACTTAGTCTATGGTCATTTCGACTACCTCCTGGATGGTAATTGTGGATCGACGGGATAGGAAATAAAAAAGGTGGACAGAAATTTGGTATGGATAATGATATTCTTGAAATTAGATGAAGATGTGGTCAGCGGGATTTGATATTTATAAATAAACGGAGCTCACACTTAATTTGAGGTAGGGGTAGAGAACTTGAAACTTCCCGGAGGAACGGGGTTTGTGTAAAGACGGAAATACGCGGGATGTTGGAAAAAGAACAGAATGCCTTGCCATTCTTTAACTTCAAGTCACTAAAAAATTTGTGACATTATTAGTTACAGTCTGGCTGCTGCTTAACAGAACAGAGGAAGGAGCAAAGAAATTATTTACTTACTTAAATTAACTAAATTACTGTTACAATTAATTTATTATTTTAAATTAGCTATTATTGAAATTATATACATATACATATATAAACCAGACTTCAGTCTTTTCGTTGAGCATTTGGTAACTCTCATCACATTAATGTAAAATATAAATTAAGTTGACAATGATCAGATCATGAATCATGATCTGATAATTGACTAAAGGTTGGTTTTGTTTTGTTTTGACTATAAAGTATGATTTGTTCGTTTTAACTTCTAACTAAAACTATTTTATTTTTTAATGTTAAGGTACGGCTAATTATTTATGTTTTGCAGGTTTGGCAAAATGCAATAATTTTTTTATAACTTTAAGCTTTAAGTACAAAAGCAATACCAAATAAAAATAATGCATAATTAAAATTGTAATTTTAAAATATGATTCATGTGTTGTTAAACAAATTTTTTAAAATAATAATGAAACAATTATAAATAAAATCTTTATTTAGCGCCTACGCTATTCAAATCGAATAAAACAGGCAATATTTAATATAAATTATAATTGTAATTATTGATCATGTGTTTTCGGTAAATTACGGTAATTTTATTGGGTAATTTACAGTAAATTATGAAAGTTACCCGATAAAATTACCGCGCGTCCTTTAAAACTCTAGTTTGCCCTTACGTCGTAAATACCGGCGAGCTATGAAATCGATCTTGGTACTGATTATCATCGCAATCGACGACCGAATAGCAACATCTCTTAAAAAATTCCTCGCGGAGTATACGTTTCTGGGTCACTTCGCGAATATTCAAGGATACATCTCGATGAATGCATTTATTTGTCCAAATACGTTCTCCGAGAAGAGCATATCTTCCCCGCTCTCGCACGTGTGTTCAACTGATCGTGCAGGGCGCCGGAATGATTTTCGAGCGATCGTTACTCTGGGAAAAATAATAAGGTTAAGGAGGCCCAGGATTGTAGTATAATCAAATTTTTGGATTGCTCGTAACCCTAATTTTACGTGCAATATTTCTAAATTAATCCCGCGTAACTAAAAATCTAACTTAAAAATCTTGATATAGAAATATTGCACGTAAAATTAGGGTTACGAGCAATCCAAATAATTTGATTACTACAATCTTGGGCCTCCTTATTTTTCCCAGAGTAGGGTAAGTATACGAGACAGTCCACCCACTTTTTGTTTAAAATGTCGTACGTTTGTTAATTTTTCACATTTATTTAATTTTAAAATTTAGCAGTGAATATAGATAAACATAATATAAAAATTAAGTATAGTGATTGTTTCTTCACCTAAATCACGTAAAATAATTTACAATAATGACGTGAGGCTATTAGCTATTACTAGCTGTAATACCCCAGGATTTATAAAGAAAAACAACATTGTGATTTGCGAGTAAACGGGAAACATTTACAGTCGCTACACGTTTGTCCGTTTATAAGGTAAAATATTCACTGTGTAGGAAGCAATGTTCTTTTCTTTGATAAATCCAGAGATGACGCGAATAAAATCTATTCATTTATACAACTGCACATCCTTTGTCTATCCGTCATCACTTATTCGCGTAAAGAAGAACTGTTAGAAGTTCTGTTGACGTTTCCGATTGGTGTCCATAGCATCCAGAATAAGCTGTCTCTTCGTCTGATACCTTTTTCTCAGCTCGTCGATCTCTCGCTCCATTTCCACGTCCAGACTAGCCATTCGTTGCTGCAATTCCTCGTAGGAGAGAAACTTCAACTACAAGATACGGCTTCTCAATATATTCAAATTATCTTTCTTTATAATGCCTAAAGCGCATTATTCTAAATAATTTGGTACAGAGAATATGAATTGTATATTGTATATATAATTGTATATTGCATATATTGTTTCATATTGTATATATTGTTGTATGGCTGTTCTGGCACGGGATGAGAGATCTGATTCTGCAGCTGTAGCTGCAGGTGACTTTGAAACCTATGAGGTTCAGTTGGACTTTGCTGCTCCAATTTGTTCGCATTTTCCATGTGCGCTTCCAACATCTCTCCGTTACCCTATACAGTGACATTATTCAATATTATTAATATTTTAGACATAAATCATATCAAATAACTTAAAGTAATATAAGAAAGATTACTATTCTGATTTCAGGAGCTTCTTTCTTGTCAAAATAATCTAAGAATATGGTCGATATTTCTTGCCGGATTCTACAGAACCAGTATTATGTTCTGGAATGAATGTCGATATTAATTGCAAATCACTTTTCTGCTGCGATTTGGAGAGTAATTAAGATCTACTAACTATTCATGGTAGCTTCGGTATCGGTATCATTATTAATAACCATTGTACCCAAGTCCAACATTGCCAAAACTAAAGTACCCGTGTCTGGAAGATCATGGCTCGGCACTAAAGTCCTGCTGTCCTCCCGTAACGGTTTCGTAGTTCCACTACAGTCGTTTTCATCCTTACGACAGAAACATAGTGTTACATATGTATATATACAAATTATATACATATATGTTATTAGTATATAGACTAGTTTAAAATACCTACCGAATGATCGCCTGGTTTAGATTTTTAAGCGCCACGTTGTTTATAACATGAGCTCTATGTGCGCTCGGCTTCTCTCGTATTTCATGAGCATAAACGATCATTCGGGTCAAGATATTTGGCTGTTTAGCATTACCTGCAATCACACGGAACACGTTAATTGATATAATATCGTAATATAAATTTCAAACTTTTACTTACCTATGAATTTGTGCTGCAAAAGCTCGGTTACGGTGGCTCTTTCTTCGGATTTTTTTACAAGGCACCCACTGACAAAGTCGATAAACTCTGGACTCCATTGATCGGGTTCTTTAAAACTAGGCGGCGGTTTTGTCGGAATCATAATATTGCTCTCATCGGGTGTATGTCGCCGTACGGTGGCTTGTCCTCCGCCATCTCTAAGGCTGTTATACCCAGAGACTTGATGTCGGCCACGCAATCGTAACCAATCTCCTGTATCACTTCTGGCGCCATCCAGAATGGTGTATCAATGACTGTGTTACGTTTAACCATGGTATCCTATTTCAGAGAATCCAGTTTAGATTTCGACATCGACTCAAAAACATTTCTCTGTAACTCACCGTTAATTGACCCGCCACACCGAAATCAGCCAGCTTTGCGTGTCCCTCATCAAAGATGGATATTTCTAGCCTTAATGTTTTTGAATTTTCCTTCTTAAGTGAATATTGATTCCAACCCTTTCAGGATATTCTTAATAATCTTCTGCAGATCCGTGTCTACCGGTACTTGTTTAATAGCGAGTACCTTTGCCCTTCTTTGTGCAATGCTTTGTAAACTGAGCCATAGGACCTACACAGAAGTACATATTTACAATGAAAAGGCGAAATCTATCTCTCCTGATTTTATCCTATACCCTAAATTTCACTCATTTGTACCGCCAAATCAGGACCGGCTACATTCCGCATCTAAATCTGCAACAAAAATATTACCGTTGATTGGATTAAGTTAATAGTTTAATAAATAATTTGAATTTTTTTATTTGTTAACTCGTTAAGTTACTATATCTTTAACTTAATATAAATTTCTTGTAAAAAATAATCAAAAACAATTTTTTTATTATACTATAAATATTTTTGCAGAAACGTAATAGGTATACTGCTATCTTTGAGAAGTATTTTCTAGAATACATTTAAATTATTACAGTTAAATAAATTTAATTAATAATGTGGAATAAGCATGTTATTTATCTTTTAGCCGCGATCCTGTTTGGCTCGAACCGCGGATACTCCGGTGCTGCGGGTGCTGCCTCCGTCAAAGTTCACAGATTGCACTCTAGTCCCGTTATTTATTATTTTATTAATTTTAACATTAATTACACACGTGCGTGCGAAATATGTTTATAATTTAACGCAAGACGATACGCGATCAATAAGATATTAACTCGAAGCAATTTTATTTTATATTTAAAATAATTTTTATTTATTTTAGTTAAGTAATAGTTATATTTCAAAGCGCGAAAAATTCGTAGCGACAGCCAAGCAATCGAGACACATTTGCATAGCTGCATAACCATATGCACAAAAATTATCCAATTGCATCGCTTATGTTTATCATATAGACGTGCGTAAAATGCGATTAGATGGTAAGTATGCATATTAGGTCAAACCTCACCGATGGCCTTGACCTTGACATATGTTGTCAAGGTCACCCTCCTGAGTGACCTTCAGAAGGTTTTAGCTGGCGGTCATTGTTTATTAAAAAGTTATAAACAAAAAAATTTTTTAAATATAGCAGTTATTTTGAGTATTGAAAGGCATAAAGGACCTTGCATTGACATATATTGTCAAGGTCACCCTTCTGAGTGACCTTCAAAAAGTTTTAGCTGGCGGTCATTGTTCATTAAAAAGTTATAAACAAAAAAAATTTGGTGGGAAAAATTATTTAAAGCAGTAAATTGTTGGTATATTGAAAGGAAAGTTATTTAAAGCAGAGAATAGAAAAGTATGTGCTTTAACTTACAAAGCACATACTTGTAAAGCGCGTCACTAACATATAGGTTAGTGACGCGCTTTACAATTAGTGTGTGCTTTGTATGTGCTTCAACTTACAAAGAACATACTTGTAAAGCGCGTCACTAACCTGTAGGTTTTGTCAATAACCAACTATTATCTGCTTTAACAAAGCTTTAACATGCTTTTGCCATGATTAAAGCAGAGAATACTTGTATTTACACTTTCTAATACATAAAATTGTTTATATACTTTTCAATATACCAACTATTTTCTGCTTTAAATAACTTTCCTTTCAATATACCAACAATTCACTGCTTTAAATAATTTTCCCCACCAAATTTTTTTTGTTTATAACTTTTTAATAAACAATGACCGCCAGCTAAAACCTTCTGAAGTCACTCAGGAGGGTGACCTTGACAACATATGTTAAGGTCAAAGTGGTTTATGCCTTTCAATACTCAAAATAACTGCCATATTTTCAATTTTCTTTTTGTTAATAACTTTTTAACGAACAATGACCGCCGGCTAAAACCTTCTGAAGGTCACTCAGGAGGGTGACCTTGACAACATATGTCAAGGTCAAGGTCATCGGTGAGGCTTGACCTAATATGCATATTTACCGATTGGATAATTACCTTTATGCATATGGTTATGCAGCTATGTAAGTTTGTCTGAATTGGTCCCAACAGCTAGTAAACTACCACGCATCCCGTGCAGCTAGAAAAGAGAACGACTCACGAGTTACTCTATCTTTCTCGATGAGAGTCGATAATCAAAGCGGAATCTTTATAATTAATTGTTACTTCTTTATCGTTACTTGTTATGCTAGCTCGACGAGAATACGCAAATAAAACATCGTAGGATACATTTTACCTCAGCGTGACTTTGACCGAATGGCCGACGGCAATTACCCGCGCCGTGCCTTCCAACTACTTGCGCGTGGCGCGCCGATACCCTCTCTCTCTCTCTCTTTTTTTCCGTCTCTGTGTATCTCCGTCAGCTCCGTCTCCGTTTCCCCGCTGTCTTTCTCTTTATCCCTGTTTCGTACAAAAAAAGAGTATTGTCTTAATATCGAATGTAATATATCATTACAACAAAGTATAATAGAAAAATAAATTTGTTAATAAATTTGTTAATTGTAATTAAATTGTAATATATATAGTTTATGTACTGAACAATTGTACACGTCTCAGTGTGTATATTATTTTTTCATATTAACACACAGATTCGAGCGAGATAAATTCGTAACAGCGGCTAACAGTATATAGTCAAATCGTGTAATATAATTATAGTTTTAGTTACGGAATCGTATTACCTAATTCAGAGTGTTAGTTAGATTATCCGTCAGATTTCCGCACGTAAGGAAAAATTTTTAACTATAATAGTATTGAGTATCGAGAAACTTTTCAAAATCGAGAAAATATATAATTCTAGATATTGTTACATCTCTCTCTTTCTTTTTTAAGAATAATTTCCAATGCAAATCTCATAATATTTTATAATACGGACTCTAAAAATCATTATTAAGTATATCGCTTTAACAGCTCTAAAAAGTAATTTTTTTTTAAATCTGTTTAATGGGTAATCTACCTAATAATACGTCTAATTGTATACCGAATTTGAAGAAAATTGGTCGGGACATATTTTACGTAGACAAAGTGCAAAGTCCTTTAAAAGACGTTCTGCAGTCCGAGCTGAAGTGATATATGCTGCTCGTCTCGGGGATTACCTTGTCATCCTTCAACTTCAAGTCACTGAAAAATTCGTGACATTATTAGCAACAGTTTGGCTGCGACTTAACAGAAGCAACAAAGCGGAGGAAAAGATAAAAAAATTCTAAAAAATTGTTTGTTTACTTAAATTGCTGAATTACTGTTACAAATTAACTTGCTATTACACTTAAATTACTACATATAATATTATTAAAATTACTCACCTTACAAAGACGCGGTATATGTCTTGCCCAAGACCGTGGTCTCGCACGTGAAAGTAACCGCCTTCATTTATTGTTGCAGACTGGTGGCAATGTTGCAAACGCTAAGCTTTCCGGCTCTTTGTTTGGAGCTATGGAAGAAAATAGAAGGAATAAAAATTAAATTCTTTCAATGACGGTGTTGAATGCGGATTTTTCTGCTAATATTATCAACTTTCTTACTTAGTAAGCTTAACGTGCACGACGAGTAGCTTTCTTTTGCGTCGTTGAGAGCTTTGCACATTTAAGTGCCGGAAACCTCAATGAATATCTCGGCGATAATTAGCTTTTAAATGTTAGACTTGCTAATGTATTGGAAGTCCTTGCTGGATTTAATCTCCTTATTGTATAACAAACATACCACGTCAAACTTCTTCGCGACAAATTATTCGACAACTGAGTGTCACAACATCGCCGCTTTTCATGTATTTGCTCGTTAGATAGGTAATCGACAATCTTTGGCAATTTGTCGTTGTCCTGGTTCTTCCCAGCAGCGTTCTCCATGGCTGAAGAGAAGAAATTGGACTCAGCGACATGTTTTTCACATTTATCTTTTAATGAAAATACGAGATAAATATATATTTGGACGTTGCTCTCTCCAAATATATAAATTGAAAGTTGGAGAGAGAGAAAGCGTAGATTCTAATTGTGAGTGCAATGAAATCTACGGTACCAAGCCTATTATTTAAGTACAAAGTTTATATTACTTAAAATGTATTTAATATAAAATGCTTATTTTCCAAAGACTTTTTCAAGGAAATATTTTATTTTATGTTTAGAAATATCATGGTATTATTAAAATAAAATAGTTTTGATGCTACTGTATATTATTAACATAATATAGCAGACTTTTCTAAAACAATATTTTATTTTATTGTTAGCCTTATTCACTTGATAAGGACCGAAAAGACGGTCAAAACGTCGTGAGAATTCAATAAAACTTTGCCAGTTGGTCGGCTTTAAATATATAGAGTTTCATTTTATCTTATGCTTAAAAAAATATATATATATATATAGTATTATTAAAAATGTAGAGTTGCAAGTTATCACTTGATCAATTTCGGTTACGTTGCCGAAACTCTTTCAATTTTGGCCGAAATCGAAACTCAACCAAAACCCCGATTTTTGGCCGAGACTGGCCAAAACCGAAACCGAAACCGAATATTCGGTCAAACTGTAAAATAATAATTTACAAATATTTGACGCATTTATATTTGACGAATGTTTGGCAAGTGAACGCATCGTCTGGAGTCTGTATTTTATAATTATAATAAAGAATAAGGACTGGCTACCAAGCTTTGGCCAAATATTGGGCGGCACTTGCTTGCCAAGCCTCGGCTACTCAAGTTCGGGTAATAGTTGGGCTAGGCTTGGGCATTAAGCTTCGGCCGACACTCGTGCCAGTTTCTTGGCCCGTTTCCCGAGAATCGGCGTTTCTTACCCGTGGAATGCGACTCAAAGTTTACTGTTAACTGATTAATTATAATAAAAATATATTTCAATCTTTTACTATACTCCAAACTATAAAGTTTATAAGAACGTCTTAACTTTTTAAGAACCAATAAATATTGAATATACATATACATATATGTATAGAGGAAAGGCCCCGATTATGAGATACCACATCTATTTTGTGTGATTGCCGGAAGTCTATAGGCAGAATTGAAAAATATAGTAGGTTATTTTAAAGAAAATTTAATAAGCTTTAAGATGCTAAAATGTAAAATTTAATTTAAATATTAATTTTTCTGAAAATTAGAAAAATGTAAAAAATAAGCTTTCAAAAAAATCGAAAAAGTATGCGCCTAAAAGCTCTTTATGAGAGACCCCGGAAAATCGCTAATAAAGTGCAAAATACATCATATTGCAATTAGAAAACTTTATTTAAAGTTTTTGAAAGACAAATGTAATGGAGAAGCATATTTGCTCTGCAACAATTGTAAACCCACTGAGCGGGGGGGTCTTAATGCTATCCCCGGGGGGCGAGATTTTCTATAGTTTTGCTCGAAGGACCAAAGGGGGGTACTGATAATCCCCTCACGACTAATTTTATAGCGAGAAAGCGAGTATGCGCATGCAACGAAAAAGCGACTCACCGTTTGGGCGCCCGTCGTCTCTCGGTGTAGTGGCAAATAGCAGGACCGTAAAGTAGAACAATTTTTCGATTAATTTTATTTGTACGTTTGGATACTTGAGACCTTGCATATCTTTCACAGCGTATCAGTTAAAAAATTACATTAAAAAATGCAGAGATACGGAAAGATAACAGTTACATTAAACAATTTTTCTATGGCATATGTTTATAAGCGAAGTCCGACTTCTTTTACCTATAAGTAATAAAAAGTAGGACCGCGCAGTTAAACTACGTACATATTTTTCCATTAACTTTACCTATACGTTTGTCAAAATTATTGTTCTTCTGAATAATGTCCACGTAGCTTCTATGCAAAGGATTCCATTTCATTCAGCCTTTTTAAAAATAATGAATTACGTGTTAGCGCGATTTCCAAATTCACACCACTATCGAGTATTAAAAGAAATGAAACGTGTTATTTTAAAAAAGCACAAATGTGCACATTATGCCATGCCTTATTCTCTCATGCGTAAACCATACAAATTTATAATATATTTTTTATTTTTAATATTATAATAAATAATTAATATATCATACCTTCTGCTTCTATGGGCATTTTTCAACGAGGTTTCTTTCCAGCTTATTAATTTTTGCTTTACCCAAACCTTTACCTATTTTTCCGCTAAAGTATGTGCAATGCTTTTCATTAGTTAACACTGCACACGGTATAAAAAAAATACAAGTTATGAAAAATACAAATTACGTCTATGTAGAAAAATTAGGTTAATCTAAATCGGCAATTCATTAGCAGCGTAAAAACGAAAACCGCTCACAAAAATAAAATATAACGCGCAAAGTATCATTTGTAAAATATAAAGAATAAAAATAAAGATTATAATAAGAACGTTTTACGAAACTTATACCTAAAATAATTTGAAGGCATCCAAACGGAAAAAAGAAATTGTAGAAGTAGAGAATAACCAACATACTAAATAAATTTATTTATAATGAATAATCAATATTACACTGTTACACTATATTATACTATTGACCTCTCGACTGTCAAAAGGTGCGTTTGGATCACGGAACGCGTTATTAACGTATTCTTTCCATTCTACGTCTAATAATCGAGTAATAATGGTAGAATAATGCAGTACTTTGCGAACGTGATTTGCAAACGTACCAAAATATTCGTTCTCTGCGATGATAACCTTAAAGGTCAGTCCATAAAACTTGCATAGGCTCATAAATATATGTATAAGGAAATAGATTGGTCCAGCACTCGTATATGGACTTATGCACATGTATATGGACCAATCAATGTTCTTATGCTTATGTTTATGCGCTATGTAAATTTGTCTGGATATACCCTAAAACTTCGAGACTTTCGAGAGAGATTTTCGATACATTCGAGTATCGACTTAACATTTATTGATGTAACATTTATTAATAGTTAACTTTTATTGATAGTTGTGTGTGACACTAATTAATAATAGAATTAATAATAGAATTAATAAAGAAACCTCGCTGAAAAATGCCTATAGAAGCAGAAGGTATGATATATTAATTATTTATTAATATTGAAAATAAAAAATATATTAATACAAAGGAAATAGCCATACAGTCCAAGCTTGGATCTTTGGCAGCTCAATATAATTATTTTCAATATATATTTAATACGCGTATTTTTTCCAACATATTAAACTGCGCGCCGATTATTTGTCGGACTTAAAACACAGCTATTGTTGGAACATTAGAAATTCCCTCTCCTTCCCTAATTAAATCGATATCGATTTAATATCAAAATCACTGTAAAGAACTTATTGCGAAAAATATTACCCCAGCCAGGGTTCGAACCTGGAATCTCCCGCATTCCGTTCGGGCGTCTTACCAATTCGACTACCGGGGCATGTGGTAATATTTATCGCAATAACCGGATAACAATAATTTGAACGTCTTTCTCAGGCGACGTGTTATTGCGATAAATATTACCACATGCCCCGGTAGTCGAATTGGTAAGACGCCCGAACGGAATGCGGGAGATTCCAGGTTTGAACCCTGGCTGGGGTAATATTTTTCGCAATAAGTTTTTTACAGTAATTTTAATATTAAATTGATATTGATTAATTAGGGAAGGAGTAGGTGTGAAGTACTAGGTCTAAACCACCGGGAGCGAATTCAGGGGGGTCGGGACGGGCTGCGGCGGGACGTGGGGAAAGCTGTAAGCGGTGGGCGAGGGGCAGGTGGGCTGCGAGGGGAAAATTTCTTTTCCCTTACTGCAGCGGAACTCCCCGCGCCCAGGGGCGGATCGTTGAGATTTTCTCCCCGGGCACTGGCGCAATTTTTTTTTCGCGAGTCTCGAGGTCGGGCGATAGCGACGCCCCCTGGAGTCGGGGTGGCGACGACGGCACTGGCGCGAGTCTCGAGGTCGGGCGATAGCGACGCGCGCTAGAGTCGGGTTTTATCGGAGTGGCGACGACGGCACTGGCGCGAGTCTCGAGGTCGGGCGATAGCGACGCGCGCTAGAGTCGGGTTTTACTTTTAATTAAGTGATAAATAAATTCACAATAACGTAATCATAATGTCATTATAGTTTTTGTTCCTGCAGATGAGTTAATTACTCGATTCAATATGACGATATAATGAACTTTATGCGGCTAAGGAAAGTTAACTTATAATATCCGTTCCTCGATATGATTTTTATTTATATCGCTAGACTCGAATCATGATTTAATTAAAATGTTGAACTTGGTTACTTTCTTGTTCGGAGGAGTTTTATAAGATCGCTTAATTCTATCGATAAAGTCACGCTGCACTTTCTGCACTTAAAACGAGACAGGTGTATGATTAGGCATTGGAGAGAGAAGGAGAGAAGACGAAAAATTCAACAGCAAAGAACGAATCGATCTTGTTAGCATGCGCAGCTTCTTCCGGTTTCTTCACCGCTTACTTCAAGCGATTCACCGCAGTTGACGCTCCTTCTTCGCTTGTAGTTGTAAGTGTTGTAACCTTATAATTTCCCTCAGTTTTTTTTTTCAAAACGATTATGCACATCGCTTTGATTATCATTACGTCTTTAACATGGAGAAACTGCGTAGCTATCGACGGCACGCTTATTAACAAATACTGCCGAGATAGAGACAGATTGATCGCGTCCGAGGAGAACGACGAGTATTTGCTCGTCGGTGCGGAGAATAAAACAAACATCATGCTAGCCTGTCGCTACTGGTAAGCATCGGAGTAAATAAGATGATACGTATCTTGTCTACGAATCCGCAGACAAGCGGCAGCTTTTCGTTTATTCAAAGTCAACGAGTCTAATTGTAAAAAAACAGTTTTGCTCGAACCCTCTATTCAACAATGTAACTGTTATGTTCAACGTTTGCGTTATAATACATTTATATTGTTGAGTATAATTATATTGTAATATAATATAAATTTATAATAAATTCTAAAATTATAATATTGATTTAATGACACTGTTAGGTAGTGTTTATTAACTTAATCGGTGATTAATTTATCAAGTAAGATGTGAGCTATATTTTTAAATGAAAAGAATTATTATATAATACCTTGTTAACAATTTGAAGAAAAAAGGAGTAGATCAATGAATTGTATACTTAGAATTTTTTGCTTTAAACAATTCTGCCAATTAACTTTCAAAGTAATACTATAGTGTAATACTATTATTAACATGAATGGAATTATTAATTTTGTTTTCTATAAATATATGTTTTTTCTTTAATGAATTTAATTATGATAATTTCTCGTGACACGAAAAATATATTTTCCGAAGCGGTGTATTTCTCGGTAAACTGTTGGGGATCCGAAATTTCGCAGAAGCAACGAGCACCAGGAGCCCCAACCGAAAATTTGGTACTATCAAGATCGGTATCGAGAAAAACCGGAGAAGGAAGTTGAATTGGAAATGGATAATAACATTTCTTACAGTCGAGTCTACGTAACACCGGATCTTTCTCTCGTCGTGAAAAGCTTCACAGTAGCCGACGCCGGCTACTATTGAATGGTGAAAAATATACATTAAATCTAGCTTTTTTTATATACACCTGTCGAGAAACTGTTATTCGATGTTATCTCGTATTTTTAAATGCCGCATCAATCCCAACCTAACTAGAACTGGCTGTATATATCACGTATTGAAATGACTCTTATTCTCTTGAACAAAGTGTAAACGCGATAAATGAGTGCTCCTGAAGAATCGCTAAACGGTCAGGATCCTGATTATGTCTCCGCAACCTCCGACGACCAAACCCAGCAGAAGATCTACGAACAAAATGGTAAACATATTGCGAGCCTATTAATAATAATTTCTTACAGAATTAGTACATGAATAGAAAGATTGATCTCTTAAACATTAGTAATATTAATAAAAGGAGATTTTTTAGCCAGATAGATATTATATAGAGCTACAACGCTTCCCCCTTTCCCTCACTCTTCATGAATAGAAAGAGAGAAGCATCGTGGTTCCAAAGCTGACAGTTAACCATGCCTGATCTAACAATAAATAATACATTATCTCTGTTTTTCCTTTAGCAAGAAACACTACCGCAAAGAAGATAACTGCAATAGTGGAGAAGGAATTCTCACGGGAGATTGATTTGAAGGAGAGGGAAATTTTACAGATACAAGAGAGATTACACAAAACTCTGAAGATCTTTCATCTATTGCGTTACGTCATAATTACTAACTTTTACAATCGCAAACAGTGTCAAATTCCCCAAGCTGCGGAGACTACGAAACAGACGAGGATTCATCCTGCAATTAATGCCGTACAGTAGACACTGAAATAAATAACGCGTTAAATAAATATACTCCAACGCGACAGACATCTATTTCAAGCGCGAGTGAACCAACCGTGGACATTCTTCTGAATCATAAATAAGAACAGTTCCGGTGCTGGCGCAAATTGTGCCATAAAACTGAAATCAAACGTGAAACAAAGCGACAATTAATATTTTAATCTTTAAATATCGCCGGAACTGCCAAATACTTACGCACTTGCCATCGTTCCCATGCACGAACATACACGGTTTAAATTCGTTCTGAAAAAAGAAAAACAGATGATACGAATGTTTTTCGTTGTGCTAGAAAATACGTTTGGTCGTGGTAATCATTATCTTTCTACGATTATTTTGTTAAAAATTTATGAAAGAACGTGTCTTTTATCTCATACCGAGCATTCTTTACATAAGGCTCCTGTAAAGAACGGATGTTCCTCCTTTCTACCTTTAGGAACCTTCAAACATTTTAAACATAATTTTTCTATGTCGCATTCTCCTGACATTACGCGGCGAAAATCATCTGCGGTTGACAAAAAAATCACAAATAAAAAATCGATGTTAAAGAGTTCCAATTTGTGATATATTCGTACGATTTGTACAATATAACTCACCGCTCTCTTTTATGTCACGCTTCCGTTCATCATCTACATCTGACTTGAACTTGAATTCGTTAATTTTGAGCTCTCTCTCTCTCTCTCTCTCTCTCTCTCTCTCTCTTTCTCTTACTTACTAATGTTTATTAACACAGTGGCTTGTGAGTTTGATATGTCAAATTTGTTTTAAAAATTCTATAAAGTTTTTTTAATATAAGAACGATAGAGAGAGAGAGAGAGAGAGAGAGAGAGAGAGAGAGAGAGAGAGGGGCTCGCGTTCCGGAAACGCACGCCAAGTACGAAAGTGCGTGCAGCTACCGAGAGCAAAGGGGGATATAAATGCAATGTTTGCGCCGTGCGCGAATATTACGCCGCGATCAAGAGCGTGCTCTGCGTGCTCGTCTCGCCGCGAGAGTACTACTTCTCATTTCGAGAGACCTACCTACCCTTTTCGACACGGCGCGGTAATATGAAAACCGCTTGTTTACCGCGGGCGGCGACGCACGGCAGAGAAGATGGTTGAAGGAGGGATTAATTTAGGTTTAATTTTAATCAAGCGCCCCCGACCTTAATTTGTTTCTCTTTGAAAGACGAGATTTTTGCACATACACGTATACGCATGCACACACACACACACACACACACACACACACACACACACACACACACACACACACACACACACACACACACACACACACACACACACATATATATATATACATACGCAACACACACACACACACACAAACGTATGCACACATGGGATACCGCAGCGAGAGCTGCGAAACTTTCGTGGTGCCCCTTTTCCCTACTCCGGGACACCAGGGCTCTGTCAATGTTGCGAGTTACGTTTACCCGTGGGAAATCTGCTCACGGATGCGACGCGATCCAATACATTTTCTTTATACACTTTACTCTCGTAATTACGAAATAAGCAAACACATCCCGGATTATGGAGAGACTCTGCGTCCGTGCGTCTCTCACTTCCGGTGTTGCGTCGCTTGATGCAATTTCACGTGCGGCATATTCTCCCGTGGCGATCATTCGATCATTCCTAATTGTGCCATGAGCGACACGATTTTTAATTTTAAGAGATAAGATTTACCTTCGAGATAACTCATTTTAAAGATGATTCATAATTGTCATGTAAAATTACGAATATTGGGAATAATATTATACGTATATTTCTTGGAAGCAATATAAAAATCATTAATAATATAATGTAATAAAATATTATTATATTATATTAATGTATTAAAAATATTTTAGGAATTGTAATATAATTTCTAACATTTCTTCAAAAAATTACGATATTAGTAATCTGTTCTTCTAATAGCGAGAAATTATAAGGGATTCTTAATGTTAATATCTTAATTAATATCATAATGTTTTGAATATCTTATTAAATCCATAATTTGTTGTGGATACAAAAATAAATCGGGACTGCGCGTCATAGATTCTACAATCTTTAATCACAAATTTCTTTTTCACAGGAATCGAGCCAACTCAGGAGATCGTCAAAATTAATCAGAATAGCGAGTGTTTGGGCCTTATCCTGCGCCTTGGACCTAGGTTTGCTCGGCGAATCTTCCCTCAAGGAGGTCGTCATAGCGAGTTACTCGGAGTTAAACTTGCTGTCTACTAACGAGGACGCGGCGAAATCTCCTGATCTCGAAGCGAACGACTGCAAGGATGACGCGTCCAAGTCCGCGAGTATCTTCGGTAACTCGTGGCCGTTCATCGATCCGGCGCAAATTAAGCAGATCGCTTGTACAAAGCGCGTCCGAAAGCGAAAGAGAAAAACGAGATGGTCGGTGAGACGGCAAAGGAAACCAAAGGACGCGCATCCAAGAATCGGTAGCGCAACGACAGGTCTCTCGGCCATGAGAAGCGCCTCGTCGTCGCTGCGAGGATCCAAGCGAGGCGTATCGCACGGTCGATCGGCGAGATTATCGGTGAGGAAGAACCTTTCGTCAACGCGATCTCGCGTTTACGTCGGCGACGAGGACGGGCGTTTGTCCGAAAGTTACAGATCGAGCGAGGACGACGACGAAGAGGAAGAAGTAATTAGTCAGACGACGTCGGAAACGAGCTCGGAGGAGATCGCCCCGGTTGATTATTCCGGCTCCGGGTACTCCAGATTCTACTCGACGAGTCACACGAAGGAAGAGCCGCAAAATCGGGTGGAGTTGTCGGAATAACCTGATTACTTCACGAACGTCCTGCGGATCGATAACAGCATTGAGAACAATGATCTCGACACCTCGGAGGATGATACTTCCACGGAAACCGCCAAACTCGCGAAATTTGCGGAACGACGGGCGTCCTCGCCCAAGATCCACGAAAATTGAAACTCTCCGTATAGAACCAGAAAAGCGTCATCGAGAAAGAAGAAACTCGAGTTAAAAAACAACGAGGATTCCCTCGATATGCCGAAAAGAAGAAGAAACAGGTCGGTTGGACAGAGGGGAAGGACTCGCAACTCCGCGGCGTATAATCATTACGACCGTCGGCGAATTTCTAAAAATTCAAAGGAAAATTCTCCAAAAAGTAAATCGGATTCGAGAGATGACGTTGCAGCTGGCATGCGTGATGGCGCGGAGGAAATTGCGGTACAGAAACGCAAAGGACGACGGCGCGGCGTTCTCACAATTTTACAAATGCCGCCTCGTGCGAAAGGAGGTCGCAGAACGACACAGCCGACGCACTTATGCGGGATATTAAAGAAATAAACATGAAAATTGAGAAGGACATTGAAAATATTGAGATTTTCGAAATTGGGGAGAACATGCCCGAGGACTCGAGTTACAAGGATCTCAGTCAGGACATCTCTATGGAATACGATTGGGTGGACAATGATGAGCTTAACGATCGGGATTTATCATCCCAGGCCTTGGAACGTTCATTCGATCTGACAAATGCCGAAGAGTTATCGCTGAGGGTCAGTACTGTTGGTAGACGTCGTAAGAAGAGATACAAATATTCGATCGATTGCAATTTCGACGAGTGTACGGTGACTGCTTACCGCAGTGTTTTTCACGATTGCATCGATTTTGATACCCCGCAATCGATGTCGCCCTTGAAAATAAACGTGGAGGAGAGCTGGAGATCGGCGGAGGACAGCAGCGACAACGACGACGAGATCCACTCATCCTGGCGCCGATCGACCTTAGAATCCTCAACTGAAGAATGCGGTAACGAAGTTGATGGCGCGCTGCTGTTGACTCGGAAGATCGTTAGCGACGATTCGACAAAAGACGAAAAATGTGACGATGACGAGCACGAGATGTTGAATAACGTATGTTACAAGTATCACGAAATGTCAGATAATTTCACAGTGCAGTCCAGAAAAAGTTCTCTTCACGATTCGGATGAGGATATAGAATTCACAAATTAACGTGACGAAGCGGCGGATATAATCACGTATAGCAATAAAAATAGAACAATTAGCAGATCGGCATCGATGGACTATAGCTTTAAGGATGAAGACGATGATTTCAAGGTGAGCAAATTATTACTTACTAATGTTCATTAACACAGTGGCTTGTGAGATTGATATGTCAAATTTGTTTTAAAAATTTTATAAAGTTTTTTTAATATAAGAACAATAGAGAGAGAGAGAGAGAGAGAGAGAAAGAGAGAGAGAGAGAGAGCAGAAAGTAGGCGTATAAAAAAAGAAACTTTTATGTATGACAATAGTATAATATTATTACATAAAACAATATAGTTTAAAATAACTCATTTGCCGGATTAATCTTTGTAAATTTTTGAAAGACTCGATTAATTCCGTGAGTCACCGTAATCTAATTTAGAGAAAGTAATTGCAATCAATGCGTGTAAAAAAAATTATGCAAAAGCATCATAAAATCCATAATATATGTAAATATATACATAATATATAATATGCAAATAATATATGAATGTAATGATAATAGGTCCAAGGCAGAGGTACCAAAAACACGAAAGTTAATAGCAAAATAAATGTAATGCGACAATTCCCAAGTGACAAGGGTAAAAATTTGGAATGTGATAGTGATAAAAGGGAAAATGCTCCGCGCAGAGTGACCAGGGCTCTGGTAAAGACTGAAAACCATAAAGTAAATCATGTCGGCAAGCTAATATGGGGATCCTTTGGAGGATGGTGGCCAGGTAAATATATTAAAATTAAATATATATATTACAAATTTTACTGCGTGACGTTGGAAATTAACGATTTTATTGATATTTCTGGCTAATTTGATACATTATTTTCGTCGTACGCACAATTATCTCTTAGATAATAAATAATAAATAACATCTAATTTTGAGTACTTAATTTTCTCTTAAAGAAAAATGTTTTTTTCTTTTAAATTGAAAACGATATTGCATCACTGATCATTGAAGCCGAACATGTAGGAATGGCTCCTGCAGCCGGCAAGTTGTGGGTCTTCTGGATCGGAGAATCGCAAATATCATTGGAAAATTAGTAGGGTGTTCCGAGCGAGTAGGAACGTTTTTATCATAAAACAATGAAACGTAATTGAAGTGATTTTAGCTCAGAGAAGAAACACAGATACAACCGTTCTCGAGGTGCTTGGAGGAGCGATTGTCAATGGTAGAAAAACCAGATAAACCGTCTCGTAAAAATACACAATATTGACCGTATAATTTTTTTGTAATATTATTCAGAAGTTGACCACTTTTAGTCTACCCTTATGGAGAAAGTCGCTCCGAGGTAGATTATCACTGGTTTAGTAGACACTTAGCCAGCCGAGAACTTTGAAAAACTAGCATTTGATAAATGAAACATCAAGGATTGTGTAAAGACTTTAAAAATCGGACTTTACCGTGTGGATTGAAGGCTATATTGTCACAAAGTTTAGATCCTAGCCTAGAATGTTGGATAATAAGCGATTCCCGAGTCGTTGACGCTCTCATACCCCGGCATATGTTTGTTAATATTCTATACACTAATAATTTACGAAGAATATAGCACGTAAGTAGCATTAACAATTCATTATACTAATATTGCAAATAATTTGGGATCGCTGTAATGACATTTATTTTAATCGCTTTTTTGACTCACAAGTAATGCTCGAACCTCCTTAAAATAACTCATTTGCCGGATTAATCTTTGTAAATTTTCGAAAGACTCGATTAATTCCGTGAGTCACCGTAATCTAATTTAGAGAAAGTAATTGCAATCAATGCGTGTAAAAAAAATTATGCAAAAGCATCATAAAATCCATAATATATGTAAATATATACATAATATATAATATGCAAATAATATATGAATGTAATGATAATAGGTCCAAGGCAGAGGTACCAAAAACATGAAAGTTAATAGCAAAATAAATGTAATGCGACAATTCCCAAGTGACAAGGATAAAAATTTGGAGTGTGATAGTGATAAAAGGGAAAATGGTCCGCGCAGAGTGACCAGGGCTCTGGTAAAGACTGAAAACCATAAAGTAAATTATGTCGGCAAGCTAATATGGGGATCCTTTGGAGGATGGTGGCCAGGTAAATATATTAAAATTAAATATATATATTACAAATTTTACTGCGTGACGTTGGAAATTAACGATGTTATTGATATTTCTGGCTAATTTGATACATCATTTTCGTCGTACGCACAATTATCTCTTAGATAATAAATAATAAGTAACATCTAATTTTGAGTACTTAATTTTCTCTTAAAGAAAAATGTTTTTTTTTTTTTAAATTGAAAACGATATTGCATCACTGATCATTGAAGCCGAACATGTAGGAATGGCTCCTGCAGCCGGCAAGTTGTGGGTCTTCTGGATCGGAGAATCGCAAATATCATTGGAAAATTAGTAGGGTGTTCCGAGCGAGTAGGAACGTTTTTATCATAAAACAATGAAACGTAATTGAAGTGATTTTAGCTCAGAGAAGAAACACAGATACAACCGTTCTCGAGGTGCTTGGAGGAGCGATTGTCAATGGTAGAAAAACCAGATAAACCGTCTCGTAAAAATACACAATATTGACTGTATAGTTTTTTTGTAATATTATTCAGAAGTTGACCACTTTTAGTCTACCCTTATGGAGAAAGTCGCTCCGAGGTAGATTATCACTGGTTTAGTAGACACTTAGCCAGCCGAGAACTTTGAAAAACTAGCATTTGATAAATGAAACATCAAGGATTGTGTAAAGACTTTAAAAATCGGACTTTACCGTGTGGATTGAAGGCTATATTGTCACAAAGTTTAGATCCTAGCCTAGAAAGTTGGATAATAAGCGATTCCCGAGTCGTTGACGCTCTCATACCCCGGCATATGTTTGTTAATATTCTATACACTAATAATTTACGAAGAATATAGCACGTAAGTAGCATCCACAATTCATTATACTAATATTGCAAATAATTTGGAATCGTTGTAATAACATTTATTTTAATCGCTTTTTTGACTCACAAGTAATGCTCGAACCTCCTTAAAATAACTCATTTGCCGGATTCATCTTTGTAAATTTTCGAAAGACTCGATTAATTCCGTGAGTCACCGTAATCTAATTTAGAGAAAGTAATTGCAATCAATGCGTGTAAAAAAAATTATGCAAAAGCATCATAAAATCCATAATATATGTAAATATATACATAATATATAATATGCAAATAATATATGAATGTAATGATAATAGGTCCAAGGCAGAGGTACCAAAAACATGAAAGTTAATAGCAAAATAAATGTAATGCGACAATTCCCAAGTGACAAGGATAAAAATTTGGAAGTGTGATAGTGATAAAAGGGAAAATGGTCCGCGCAGAGTGACCAGGGCTCTGGTAAAGACTGAAAACCATAAAGTAAATTATGTCGGCAAGCTAATATGGGGATCCTTTGGAGGATGGTGGCCAGGTAAATATATTAAAATTAAATATATATATTACAAATTTTACTGCGTGACGTTGGAAATTAACGATGTTATTGATATTTCTGGCTAATTTGATACATCATTTTCGTCGTACGCACAATTATCTCTTAGATAATAAATAATAAGTAACATCTAATTTTGAGTACTTAATTTTCTCTTAAAGAAAAATGTTTTTTTTTTTTAAATTGAAAACGATATTGCATCACTGATCATTGAAGCCGAACATGTAGGAATGGCTCCTGCAGCCGGCAAGTTGTGGGTCTTCTGGATCGGAGAATCGCAAATATCATTGGAAAATTAGTAGGGTGTTCCGAGCGAGTAGGAACGTTTTTATCATAAAACAATGAAACGTAATTGAAGTGATTTTAGCTCAGAGAAGAAACACAGATACAACCGTTCTCGAGGTGCTTGGAGGAGCGATTGTCAATGGTAGAAAAACCAGATAAACCGTCTCGTAAAAATACACAATATTGACCGTATAGTTTTTTTGTAATATTATTCAGAAGTTGACCACTTTTAGTCTACCCTTATGGAGAAAGTCGCTCCGAGGTAGATTATCACTGGTTTAGTAGACACTTAGCCAGCCGAGAACTTTGAAAAACTAGCATTTGATAAATGAAACATCAAGGATTGTGTAAAGACTTTAAAAATCGGACTTTACCGTGTGGATTGAAGGCTATATTGTCACAAAGTTTAGATCCTAGCCTAGAAAGTTGGATAATAAGCGATTCCCGAGTCGTTGACGCTCTCATACCCCGGCATATGTTTGTTAATATTCTATACACTAATAATTTACGAAGAATATAGCACGTAAGTAGCATCCACAATTCATTATACTAATATTGCAAATAATTTGGGATCGCTGTAATGACATTTACTTTAATCGCTTTTTTGACTCACAAGTAATGCTCGAACCTCCTTAAAATAACTCATTTGCCGGATTAATCTTTGTAAATTTTCGAAAGACTCGATTAATTCCGTGAGTCACCGTAATCTAATTTAGAGAAAGTAATTGCAATCAATGCGTGTAAAAAAAATTATGCAAAAGCATCATAAAATCCATAATATATGTAAATATATACATAATATATAATATGCAAATAATATATGAATGTAATGATAATAGGTCCAAGGCAGAGGTACCAAAAACACGAAAGTTAATAGCAAAATAAATGTAATGCGACAATTCCCAAGTGACAAGGGTAAAAATTTGGAATGTGATAGTGATAAAAGGGAAAATGGTCCGCGCAGAGTGACCAGGGCTCTGGTAAAGACTGAAAACCATAAAGTAAATCATGTCGGCAAGCTAATATGGGGATCCTTTGGAGGATGGTGGCCAGGTAAATATATTAAAATTAAATATATATATTACAAATTTTACTGCGTGACGTTGGAAATTAACGATGTTATTGATATTTCTGGCTAATTTGATACATCATTTTCGTCGTACGCACAATTATCTCTTAGATAATAAATAATAAATAACATCTAATTTTGAGTACTTAATTTTCTCTTAAAGAAAAATGTTTTTTTCTTTTAAATTGAAAACGATATTGCATCACTGATCATTGAAGCCGAACATGTAGGAATGGCTCCTGCAGCCGGCAAGTTGTGGGTCTTCTGGATCGGAGAATCGCAAATATCATTGGAAAATTAGTAGGGTGTTCCGAGCGAGTAGGAACGTTTTTATCATAAAACAATGAAACGTAATTGAAGTGATTTTAGCTCAGAGAAGAAACACAGATACAACCGTTCTCGAGGTGCTTGGAGGAGCGATTGTCAATGGTAGAAAAACCAGATAAACCGTCTCGTAAAAATACACAATATTGACCGTATAGTTTTTTTGTAATATTATTCAGAAGTTGACCACTTTTAGTCTACCCTTATGGAGAAAGTCGCTCCGAGGTAGATTATCACTGGTTTAGTAGACACTTAGCCAGCCGAGAACTTTGAAAAACTAGCATTTGATAAATGAAACATCAAGGATTGTGTAAAGACTTTAAAAATCGGACTTTACCGTGTGGATTGAAGGCTATATTGTCACAAAGTTTAGATCCTAGCCTAGAAAGTTGGATAATAAGCGATTCCCGAGTCGTTGACGCTCTCATACCCCGGCATATGTTTGTTAATATTCTATACACTAATAATTTACGAAGAATATAGCACGTAAGTAGCATCCACAATTCATTATACTAATATTGCAAATAATTTGGGATCGCTGTAATGACATTTACTTTAATCGCTTTTTGACTCACAAGTAATGCTCGAACCTCCTTAAAATAACTCATTTGCCGGATTAATCTTTGTAAATTTTCGAAAGACTCGATTAATTCCGTGAGTCACCGTAATCTAATTTAGAGAAAGTAATTGCAATCAATGCGTGTAAAAAAAATTATGCAAAAGCATCATAAAATCCATAATATATGTAAATATATACATAATATATAATATGCAAATAATATATGAATGTAATGATAATAGGTCCAAGGCAGAGGTACCAAAAACACGAAAGTTAATAGCAAAATAAATGTAATGCGACAATTCCCAAGTGACAAGGGTAAAAATTTGGAAGTGTGATAGTGATAAAAGGGAAAATGGTCCGCGCAGAGTGACCAGGGCTCTGGTAAAGACTGAAAACCATAAAGTAAATCATGTCGGCAAGCTAATATGGGGATCCTTTGGAGGATGGTGGCCAGGTAAATATATTAAAATTAAATATATAATATTACAAATTTTACTGCGTGACGTTGGAAATTAACGATGTTATTGATATTTCTGGCTAATTTGATACATCATTTTCGTCGTACGCACAATTATCTCTTAGATAATAAATAATAAATAACATCTAATTTTGAGTACTTAATTTTCTCTTAAAGAAAAATGTTTTTTTCTTTTAAATTGAAAACGATATTGCATCACTGATCATTGAAGCCGAACATGTAGGAATGGCTCCTGCAGCCGGCAAGTTGTGGGTCTTCTGGATCGGAGAATCGCAAATATCATTGGAAAATTAGTAGGGTGTTCCGAGCGAGTAGGAACGTTTTTATCATAAAACAATGAAACGTAATTGAAGTGATTTTAGCTCAGAGAAGAAACACAGATACAACCGTTCTCGAGGTGCTTGGAGGAGCGATTGTCAATGGTAGAAAAACCAGATAAACCGTCTCGTAAAAATACACAATATTGACCGTATAGTTTTTTGTAATATTATTCAGAAGTTGACCACTTTTAGTCTACCCTTATGGAGAAAGTCGCTCCGAGGTAGATTATCACTGGTTTAGTAGACACTTAGCCAGCCGAGAACTTTGAAAAACTAGCATTTGATAAATGAAACATCAAGGATTGTGTAAAGACTTTAAAAATCGGACTTTACCGTGTGGATTGAAGGCTATATTGTCACAAAGTTTAGATCCTAGCCTAGAAAGTTGGATAATAAGCGATTCCCGAGTCGTTGACGCTCTCATACCCCAGCATATGTTTGTTAATATTCTATACACTAATAATTTACGAAGAATATAGCACGTAAGTAGCATCCACAATTCATTATACTAATATTGCAAATAATTTGGGATCGCTGTAATGACATTTACTTTAATCGCTTTTTTGACTCACAAGTAATGCTCGAACCTCCTTAAAATAACTCATTTGCCGGATTAATCTTTGTAAATTTTCGAAAGACTCGATTAATTCCGTGAGTCACCGTAATCTAATTTAGAGAAAGTAATTGCAATCAATGCGTGTAAAAAAAATTATGCAAAAGCATCATAAAATCCATAATATATGTAAATATATACATAATATATAATATGCAAATAATATATGAATGTAATGATAATAGGTCCTAGGCAGAGGTACCAAAAACACGAAAATTAATAGCAAAATAAATGTAATGCGACAATTCCCAAATGACAAGGGTAAAAATTTGGAGTGTGATAGTGATAAAAGGGAAAATGGTCCGCGCAGAGTGACCAGGGCTCTGGTAAAGACTGAAAACCATAAAGTAAATCATGTCGGCAAGCTAATATGGGGATCCTTTGGAGGATGGTGGCCAGGTAAATATATTAAAATTAAATATATATATTACAAATTTTACTGCGTGACGTTGGAAATTAACGATGTTATTGATATTTCTGGCTAATTTGATACATCATTTTCGTCGTTCGCACAATTATCTCTTAGATAATAAATAATAAATAACATCTAATTTTGAGTACTTAATTTTCTCTTAAAGAAAAATGTTTTTTTCTTTTAAATTGAAAACGATATTGCATCACTGATCATTGAAGCCGAACATGTAGGAATGGCTCCTGCAGCCGGCAAGTTGTGGGTCTTCTGGATCGGAGAATCGCAAATATCATTGGAAAATTAGTAGGGTGTTCCGAGCGAGTAGGAACGTTTTTATCATAAAACAATGAAACGTAATTGACGTGATTTTAGCTCAGAGAAGAAACACAGATACAACCGTTCTCGAGGTGCTTGGAGGAGCGATTGTCAATGATAGAAAAACCAGATAAACCGTCTCGTAAAAATACACAATATTGACCGTATAGTTTTTTTGTAATATTATTCAGAAGTTGACCACATTTAGTCTACCCTTATGGAGAAAGTCGCTCCGAGGTAGATTATCACTGGTTTAGTAGACACTTAGCCAGCCGAGAACTTTGAAAAACTAGCATTTGATAAATGAAACATCAAGGATTGTGTAAAGACTTTAAAAATCGGACTTTACCGTGTGGATTGAAGGCTATATTGTCACAAAGTTTAGATCCTAGCCTAGAAAGTTGGATAATAAGCGATTCCCGAGTCGTTGACGCTCTCATACCCCGGCATATGTTTGTTAATATTCTATACACTAATAATTTACGAAGAATATAGCACGTAAGTAGCATCCACAATTCATTATACTAATATTGCAAATAATTTGGGATCGCTGTAATGACATTTATTTTAATCGCTTTTTTGACTCACAAGTAATGCTCGAACCTCCTTAAAATAACTCATTTGCCGGATTAATCTTTGTAAATTTTTGAAAGACTCGATTAATTCCGTGAGTCACCGTAATCTAATTTAGAGAAAGTAATTGCAATCAATGCGTGTAAAAAAATTATGCAAAAGCATCATAAAATCCATAATATATGTAAAATATACATAATATATAATATGCAAATAATATATGAATGTAATGATAATAGGTCCAAGGCAGAGGTACCAAAAACACGAAAGTTAATAGCAAAATAAATGTAATGCGACAATTCCCAAGTGACAAGGGTAAAAATTTGGAAGTGTGATAGTGTGAAAAGGGAAAATGGTCCGCGCAGAGTGACCAGGGCTCTGGTAAAGACTGAAAAAAACCATAAGTAAATCATGTCGGCAAGCTAATATGGGATCCTTTGGAGGAGGTGGCCAGGTAAATATATTAAAAATTAAATATTATATATTACAAATTT